>JANAVB010028820.1:18373371-18508371 GCA_029216955.1 Iris pallida
AAGAATTCTAAAATCCTTCAATTGAATCGTGAAATGAGAAGTTGTTGCAGCCATCTAGACTGACGAGGCACTACATTCTCAAAACATGGTTCTAGGTAAGATTCCGAGAATTTAGATAATATTTTTGTAATTGGTTTTCATGCTTTATATTCAAAAATTAATTTTGTTTTGTCTCAGTTTGGATTTGAAAATCATTGACTTGAATAATTTAAAATGATATTCAGTATTTTTGATAAATAGATATATGAGATTTCCTTACTAATTTGGTCGAAAGATTTTATATTATAATATTATATATTACTTTGATATTTAGATAAAAAAATGATTTCTAAGTACCAATTCTCGAGTATCTTTTGAATTTCCAAGTATACCCTAACGTGTAAGGTTACTTCAAAAATCATAATTCCTACTCATTATATGGCTTCAAGGAAGAGATAACAAATCATAATAGTGAAATAAAATCTTGATTGCAACCATATGCGTAATGGCGAGGCACAAGACTACTATATCACGTCAGGAAATGAGAAATTAGGAATATGATTTTGATTCTATGGAACACACACGGTTATGGTATCTGACAATTTTATTTGACTATATGGAATTTCAAGAATCTTGATAATTTCAAATACGTTTGAATCGTCCTTATTTTCGTAAAGCTTTTGCAAAATATGTTTCAAATATTTTCTTTAATAATGTAATGCATTATTACTCCAATTCTGTAAGGTGGGCAGAACATTTTGCTTATCTTTATATTTGTTTCAAAAATCTTATCTTTAAAATTTAAATTTCAAGGACAAAATTTTTGTAAGGTGGGTAGACTGTAATAGCCGTAACCAATAATACGGTATTATTCAATTTATTTTAATTATTTATGCATCTCAAAAAAAATCTAATTAATTATTAATGTTCTATTCTAAAGAAAAGGTTGATTTTCTTTTCATAAATATAAATAATTACATATAAACCACTTTTGAGAAGTTTGTAATTTCAAATTTTTATGGACACCTAGTAATGTTGTGTCTTCATGCATGTAAAAAAGGGACATGTGGCACTATGATTTGACCCTATGGATTATTGCATGAAGAGTACTCGTTCCCCTCTCATTTTAATGCCATATTTCATTTCCCCTCTCCATTCTTCCTCATTCCTCCTCCTCCACCTATTCTCCCCTTCACCCTCCCTCCACCGCACCTCCGGCGCCGCCCGCCACCTCCGGCCGCCCCAAGCACTTCGGCCAACTCCATCACCACCTCCAATACTACCATCATCATCTTCCTCTCCATCTCCATCACCAAAACCCTAAAACCCCCTTCTTCAATAAAAAAGAGAAGCGAAAATAAGAAAAAGCTTGAAGAAGAAAAAGATGAAGTTGGAGAAGAAGAAGAAGAAGAAGAAGAAGTTGGAAGAGCAAGATCCAAGCCCTAATCCCTAAATTAATTTCCCCAAGGCAAGTCCTCTTCCCTTCTCTTGAAATTTTCATTTGACCTCTCATTTTGACATGAAACAATATAGTTAGTTTTAATTTTGAATTTTGTGGAATCCATGATCAAATAAACCCTATTTTCCAAATTTCAATTCCTAATTTCCCCAAGGCAAGCCCTCTTCCCTCTTTCCTCTTAAGAATTATTTAATTTAGTTTTCTTAATTTTCATGAATTAATTAGTTCCAATTTTAATTTTGAAATTTATGGATTTATTGAAAAATCCAATCTTATAGTATTGTAATGTGCATATATGAGCCTAAAATTTGGTAGGAATCCATTATGGACACTTTGCAACTAAATTTGTGTTGTGATTATATACATATATATATATATATATATATATATATATATATATATATATTATATACATATATATATATATATATATATATATATATATACATCTTGACAATATGTATATATATTTATACACAAATGTACATCATGACACAACATGGACACAAACATATATGTAAATGTATGTAAAAAAATTTCATAAACAAATATCTAAGTTTTGTATACATAGAAATATATGTCGAAGATGTGTTTTGCATGTATATTTATACAAAACTTAGATATTTGTGTATGTATTTTGTTTACATACATTTACATATATGTTTGTGTCCATGTTGTGTCATGATGTACATATGTGTATATATATACATATTGTCAAGATGTATATATATATATATATATATATATATATATATATATATATATATATATATACACATCTTGACAATATGTATATATATACACATATGTACATCATATGGGATCGCGAGCTCTGCCCTAGAGCGCCGCGTTGAAGAATCCTGAGAGTTTCGTTCGTCGTCTCTGGCATGGCCTTGGCCAGGCCGGCACCTCGAAGACTATGTCCAAATCATTCTCACAAGTGGTTGCGGATAGGGCTGAGGCTCCCCTCGCCTTGCCGCGCGTACGGTATCCTCCTTCAAAGGAGCGCCGTCCATCACTTTCTCTGAAGAAGAGGAGATGGCCCTTGCAGCCCCTCTTAAATATGCGCTCATAGGGAAATTCTCTCACAATAAACAGCCCATCCAGTGATCCATAAAGTTTTGCAAGGATTTGAGTTTAAAGGTTCCATTAAAGCTGGGGTCATTGATCGTAAGCATGTGCTGATTCGGCCATCTCTTGAAGAGGACTACCTGCGACTATGTTCCAAAGACACGTGGTTTATTGCACGGGCTCCTATGAGGGTTTTTAAATGGGAGGCAGATTTCTCTCCTGCCATTGAGTCTACGCTCATGCCTGTTTGGGTTAACCTGCCGGATCTTCCTCATCACTTGTATGCCAAAGAGGCTCTATTTGCCATCATCTCTGCGATCGGCACCCCGCTGAAGATTGATTGGGCCACGGAGGAGTTAGCACGTCCGAGTATAGCACGTGTCTTTGTCGAGATCGATGCGGGTAAGCCGATTCAACGGCGGGTTCGGATTAATCTATCAAAAGGACGGAGCTTTTGGCAACATATTGAATACAAAAATATTCCTCTGTACTGTTCCCACTGCTTTCATCAAGGACATACGGTGGACTCGTGCAAACTAAAGAACAAAGGAAAGTCCCTATAACCGGAGAGTAGATCGAAGGCAGTACTTCATGAGCAGCCAGATACGCGTCAGGCTATCAATAATCTTGAACCTAATTCCTCAACTCCACGAGTGGTTATTGATCAGCCTGCCTTACCTGCCGCCATTACTCTTGCGAATGACGTTGGCACGAGAACCGCTGATGGGTCCCCAAACCCAACAATAATGCCGGTTTCTTTAGCTCTAAACCCGAACATTATTATTCAGGATCCCAGCTTACACCAAACCAGCAACGAACACGTGGCGCCTAAGCATGCTGAGATGACTGGTTTGGCATCCACCATTGAGACGATGGCGGCTGTTATTTCCACCCCACCCAGTGGGGGCCTCCTCGCCACCTGATGATCTGGAAGAAGGTGAATGGCGTGGTTTGCCAACCAGATGGGCTGACTTGGTTGAGGAGGAGGAAAATCTCATCCGAGAAATTAATGATCCAGTTACTGCTACAGCATCTTGCTCGGACCATGAAGAGAGTGAAGAAGCCCCAACGGGAGATCAAGACCCCTAGAGTAGTCAAGAAACAGGGACAAAGCCATGTAATATACAAAAGAGGAACAAGAAGGGAAAGAAAATCGTGGAACCATCCAATCGAACAACTCGTTCGGCTGCACGCAAAGCTTCCTCTGGTAACCCCACAACCAATCATGTTTAATTTCCTTATCTAGAATATTCGTGGAATTGCAAATGCTATGACTCTTAAAAGATTGAAGGTATTGTTAAGGGTGAATAAAATCAATTTCCTAGCCATTATAGAGCCAAAAGTGGATAGTTCACAGTTGCTGCATTATAAGTTAAGCTGGGGTTCTCTCTCGATGTTTCTAATGTTAGAAGTAATATTTGGATCCTTTCAAGATCTGGTTGTACTATTGAGGTGGTAGACTCGTGTGACCAAGCTCTGTCAGTTAGGGTTTCTGACACTTTGCTGCCTGTCACGTCACTTTTTACTATTGTGCATGGTGATGGTAAAAAGGAAGGTCGTCGCTTTCTTTGGGATAGACTACTACTCCTTCAGAGTCTTCATCAGTTGCCATGGATCATCGGAGGGGATTTCAACGCTGTTCTTCGTTCGGAGGAGAAGATTGGGGGGCGACCGGCTGAGGAACTCTCGATGCAGAAATTTACAAACTTTCAGCTGTCAGCAGGAGTTACTGAACTGCCTTTTACAGGCAGTGCTTTCACTTGGGTCAAGTCCAATAACAAGGACAGACGTGCTTCTCGCCTCGATCGAGTCTTTGTAGACAATTCCTGGCTGAACATGGCTCCGTGTTCAGTGGAGGATCACTTTAACCGAACTGAATCGGACCATGCACCAATCCTTGTCCGGCTCCTTACAAATGACCCGGGTGGGGTTAAGCAGTTCTGATTTCTTGATTTTTGGACTGCTCATGCAGATTTTCGCAACATTGTTCATGAGGCTTGGCACTCCATCGATCACAGACATGGGATCACGAGGGTGGCTCTTCGACTTGATGAATGTCGAAAGCGGTTATCCAAATGGAGTAGCGCCACCTATGGTGACATCTTTCAGGTTGTTCGGAAGGCGAAAGACGATGTCCTAGCTGCTAAACTTCAGGTTGAGGTGAATAATTCTATTCACAATAGGGAGAAGCTTGCATAGGCCATTGCTCAGCTGAAATAGCGAGTTCGTATTGAAGAAGCTTTCTGGAAACAAAAGTCTCGGATCAAATGGGACTTAGAGGGGGATAAAAATACTGCATATTTTTATGATTGTGTTAATCACAAGAAGAAGGCGCTGAGAATTCATTCAATCACTACTGAAGATGAGACGGTCCTCCTTGATAAAACAAACATCAAAGCATTATGGGGCTTTGTTTGAGAGATGAGATATATCAGATGATGATGCACTGCTTGAGGTCATTCCGAGTTTAGTAGAGGAGCATGAGAATGACCGGCTTATTGCCCACCCGACTAAGAAGGAGCTTTTGGACACTATTAAGTCACTTGACATGAATAGTGCCTCAGGACCTCATGGATTCACCCCAAAGTTTTTCATCTCAGCTTGGGACATCATCGGGGATGACATCACAGAGGCGGTTGGTATGTTCTTCGATGGGTTTTCATTACCTCGATCAATTACTAATACCTCTCTGGTACTCATTCCTAAGGTTAAACAGCCTAAGTAATTTGCAGATTATAGGCCGATCAGTCTATGCTCAATGTTAAACAAAATTATTTCAAAGACTCTTGCTCTCAGGTTAGTGCCGCTACTACCGAAACTGATCTCGCCTGAACAGAGTGGTTTCGTTCAGGGACGAGAAATAGTCGACAACATCATGCTTGCTCAAGAATTGGTGGCTAAAATGAACAAGAAACATTGGGGTGGGAATATTGCCATAAAATTAGATATGATGAAGGCCTATGACCGAGTAGACTGGAGATTCATGCTGAAGGTGCTGCGTAAGTTTAGTTTTCATAACAAATGGGTGGATATGATGCTACGTCTTCAAAATAATGTGTGGTTTTCCCCTTGATCAATGGCGAAGCAGCTAGATATTTCCAAGCTTTTCGAGGGGTGCGACAAGGTGATCCAATCTCACCCGCTCTATTTATCTTAGCTGCAGAGGTTTTATCTCGCAATTTGAAATTTCTTCCTTCGACTGAGGGCTTCACTACATTCATAATTCCAAGGGGATGTGCACCTATCACTCATCTTTCATATGCCGATGATGTTTTGCTATTCTCGGCAGGAGACATTAGGTCGATCACCTTAATTCAGGAGCAGTTGAGGCGCTATCAGGAGGCTTCGGGCCAGAAGATTAATGTAGCTAAAACCTCTTTGTACGTTTCTACTAAGGCTCGGCTGAGAGAGTGGCTGAATTGGCATCAAGGACTGGCTTTTCGATTGAAACTCCTCCTTTCACATACCTTGGTTGTCCTATGGCGGCAGGTTATCGCAATGCAAGTATGTATGAGGAGTTGATTCACAAAATCCGGGCTCGCGTTGAAGGCTGGCATAACAAGATCCTTTCCCCAGGAGGTAAATTGGTTCTACTTAAATCTGTCCTTTCCTCTATACCTGTGTATACTTTGGCGGCGTGCAATCCCCCAGTATCTGTGTTATGTCGCATTGAAGCCATTTGTAGTGAGTTCTTTTGGGGCTCGTTCCAAGGGGCACCGAAGCGGGCATGGCTAGGCTGGGATTATATTGATCGTAAGAAGGAAGAAGGAGGGCTCGGGGTGAAGAGGCTGGAAGATATGATGACTGCATTTACTATCAAACTCTGGTGGAAGTTCTCTACTCAGGAGAGTCTCTGGGTCGAGTTTTTCAAATCAAAATATTGTTCCCAGGTTCCTCCTAGTGAGGTATTGGTTACATCCAATGCGACTCATGTGTGGAAGCGACTGTTAGAGGGAAGGAATTTGGCTAATCAGTTAATTGTTTGGGATGATTCAGGCTGGGGATGGCATAGCGCTCCGGGCAGGTTCACAGTGGCGTCGGCTTGGGACTTCACTCGTAGGCCATGGCCTATTATTCCACACTTCGTTCACATCTGGAACAAGTGTATCCCGTATAAGTGGTCGATCTTATTGTGGCACGTCCTACACAACAAGGTGCCTACTGATGATATCATTGTGAAACTTGGCTTTAGTATGGCCTCTATGTGCCATTGTTGTGTTCACAGCCAGGAGGAGTCCCTGAACCACATATTCCATGCAGGGGAGATGGCTATGTATGTATGTGGTTCATTACAAAAGGAGTATCGAGTTCAAGCTTGCGGGTCTTCTTCATTGATGCAGAGGCTTACCAGATGGTGGCGTGGCAGGAGGCTTCATCAGAGGCAAATTGCAGTCGGGGCAACGATATTGGTTCTTTGGAAAAATCGTAACAAGTGGCGATATGAAGAATATCGATACTCCACGGAGTTGGTGATTAAGGAAATCCAGCGGCAGGTTATGAAAGCTTCAATCAAGTGCAAGCATTAGGGGGTGGCCAAGATGTTTTTGAAATTGTAATGTTTTGGTGAAGAATGAATAAAGAGTAGTATTTAAAAAAAAATATACACATATACACATAAAGAGTACTGTTTTGTATGTCTGATGATCTACCATCTTGTTATATCTACTCGCTTGCTTAAGATTGAGACACTAGGCTTGTTATTGACCCTAAGAGACTAATGGCTTGTAGTAAACCCTCATGCATCTAGACAGCCGTGACCATATTGCGAGGTGAGAATTACTTCAATATACGTAGCAGGCTGTGTCTGTCCCCCGCTCTCCAGTATTCTGGTTCTGGGGCGTGACACGGTTTAAGTGGTGGCCCATGCAAGGTCTTGTAAATCAAATATGTGAGGGTTTACCGAATAGATATCTCAATAAGTACATGCCCTTGATCTCTGCTCGTATCCTCTTGATTCCTGAAAATTCTTCTCCTGATCACATGCTTGTAATCGTTGATCTGTCGTGGTCCTTCCTTATTGTTTCCATGTCGTCTTCTTCAGCGGCATTGAACCTGGACCTGCCGATCAGCAAGGCGGATCACCTTCCATGGACCAGCAACAACAGCAGTACCAGCCCCCGAGGCCATTACCGCCTCAGACCCAAGTATTCCAGCAGCAGGAACCCCAACAGTATGTCCTGGTCCAAGCTCAGACTCAGAATCGGCAGAGAGGTATCTGTGTCCTATTGTCTTGCTTTCCGCCGTCGTTATACGGGACACATGTCATGTTTCATGTATCCTAATTACAACAGTATATCCCGGGCCCGAGCTATGTCCTAGATCATTCGAAAACGGTTATTGGTACCAACCTTTTCGTATGAGGAGAGGCCCGTGTCCCTGTTTGACCAAAGAGAGAGACGTCAAGCGCAAGACTATTAGTTTAGTTCGTGTTGCTTGAGTTCATCGCTCTTTGGGTGAGTCAACGTGGGTGCGTGAGGATGATATCCGATCGCGATATCCCGACTTGTTTGACTTATGAGGTATAATGTCTTCTTATGCCTCATGCCTTCGATTCCTTGCTTGAATGAGTGATTGTCTGCCTAGTTATAGCTTGCATATGATTAATGTAGCTTGTCATTGCTCCTCTAGCCTCTTGATTAAATTTTGAGGACAGAATTCTTTTAAGGTGGGTAGAGTTGTAATACATGTGGTTCGTATTACGTATTTCTGGATTACGTGTACGTATTTATTCTTGTATTGCATGATTTCCTTGCTTAATTTCCTCCCTGGGCTTGGTTTATTCTTGGTTTGGGTTAGCTTGGTTCGGTTTGGGATTGCTTTTGGTTCATCATGAACTAAGGGGTGAACCCCCTACCTACCACCACCACTCATATTTATTACCTATTCTTCTTCTCTCTCTTTATTAATCTCTTCTTCTTCTTCCATTTACTCCCTTCACCTACCAGAGAGAGAAGAGAGAGGTCTAGGCAAGTACAACTTGCTTCATGGAGAAACTCTGATTTTATTGCTCCATTCTCTTCTTTACTACATTCTAAAACACTTTAGTACTTGGCATTTCTAATTTCTATGGCTAGATTCTTGTAGATCTAAGTTTACTTTATTTTTAGAATTCTTGGGTTTTGATCTATTTAATCTTGTTATTTCCGAGTTTTGATGGTTCCATGTTGTAGAGAATTTTATTCTATCCAATTTTGACTTTTGAAAAGTTAGATTTGGACTTGTTTTGACCAAGCTATGGACTTTTGAAGCTTTGGATTCAAACCATGGAGTTCTTGCTGATTTGGAGAAGACAGTGAGCAGTGTGCGCAAGCTTTTTAGCTTGCGCCACTGAGCTGTGCGCGCTCTTTAGCGCAGCGCAGTCTGACTCATATGCTGCCTTTTGGAGGCGTATGTCTTGCATACGCTGCCTTGACAAGGAGTCGTATGGACCTCATACGCTGCCTTGATGAGGAGTCGTATGGAGTACATATGCTGCCTTGAAGAGGAGTCGTATGGAGTCCATACGCTGCCTTTTGGAGACGTATGTTTTGCATACGCTGACTTGGGTGACAAGGCATCGTATGTCTTGCGTACGTTGCCTTGACAAGGAGTCGTATGGACCTCATACGCTGCCTTGATGAGGAGTCGTATGGACCTCATATGCTGCCTTGATAAGGAGTCGTATGGAGTACATACGCTGCCTTGAAGAGGAGTCGTATGGAGTACATACGCTGCCATTTGGAGACGTATGTCTTGCATACGCTGACTTGAGCGCAGCCTGACTTGAGCGTAGCCTGACTTGAGCGCAACCTGACTTGAGCGCAACCTGATGTTTAGGCGCAACTGGACCTGACCCTACTTACCCTGGCGCAACTTGGTTAATGTCACTTGTCGGCCATAATTCCCCTTGCTTCCCCCTTGGGCGCATTATGTCCCCATATTCCCCTTTTTATGATTTTTGCACCCATTTTATATTTTTACGCCTTTTGATGTAAACTCGATATGAACCCGATGTTATCATGACATTATTTATGAATGTTAATCGGAACAAGGCTTAGTGATGGAATTGCATGATTAGTGATCCGTCGTGGTGCACTCTTGACAAGTAATTTGACATGATAATTCTTGATGTTGGTCCGTTGTGACGCACCCTTGCCTTGATAAGTAATCTTGATAAGCAACCCGACATGATAACCTTGATACGCTGTTGCGACAGCTAACCTGACATGCTAAGTGAATTCTTGACACCGTAGGTGATTGTATTGAATATGCTTGTATAAGCAACCTGTCTTGTCTCGCATCATGTCTAGGACATGTATCCCTGGTTACCACGGTCAGGGATTCATACCGAATCTGACTAGGTTAATGATTAGATTGATCAAGTAGAGCATATAGAGAGGTATTCCGGCTACAAGCAATCCCGTTATCTGGGCACCTTCCTTGATGGACTTGTAGCCTGTCGACGAGTAGGGCATATTTCCAGCTCACTGTTATGTGGGACACTATATAAAACGATTACTATGCACACTGTCATGTGTTGCATCCAAGTCACCTAACAAGGCATGATAACTCTAAGCTTGAACCTTGCGTCTGGATAACCTGGATAGTCTGCAGGGCTTGTGGCCGTAGGCGTACCTTATTGCATCTTGCTAGTAACTAAGCTTGTGATAACCCTAGTTAGTTAAGTATCAAGCCGTACTCTTTGCTTGGCCGTGAATGATGGATGGAGTCCTATCTTGTCTAGTCTTGCCCAGATCCGGTACATGGATATCTCTGGACATGCTTATTTATGCTTTACTTTATCGATAATTTGTTCGAGGCTAAGTTCTGTTCAGGTGAAGGGTTACAACCCCGATCCTTGTTTGGTTTACGGGTTGTAACTTGGTTACCGGAATAGTCCTTTAGTTATCTTATCGTTTATCATCCTGTTTTCTTTAACTCATGTCTTATGTTAATTCACCTATGATTTATGTGCTGACATGCTGGTTTTAGTTTTTAAGTGAAGCCCCCTTTGTGGTACTTGCTCTTTCTGGGGTCTGACCCAGCTGGTTTTGTATGGCCAGATTTCGGAGCAGCTACCGAGGATCTCCCAACCTTCCTGCCAGATGGTGAACACTAGAAGGAATCCCGGCAACGAGTGGGTTTTATTTTGCTCTCCCACTCCCTTGTAAAAATATTCTTTTGAGGCGTTTAGCCGCCGAGCAAGTGTTAGCTCGTTTGCAACTTTATTTACTGTCTGTCTACGAACTGTAGCATGATCGACAAATCCTAGGGTTGATCATGTATGACTTAAACTCTTGCTAGTCTTCGTATTTTGTATGACTAGCTTCATGATCATCTGAATATGTAATGTATGGGATGCCTTACTTTGTATGTCTGATGATCTACCATCTTGTTATATCTACTCGCTTGCTTAAGATTGAGACACTAGGCTTATTGTTGACCCTAAGAGACTAATGGCTTGTAGTAAACCCCTCATGCATCTAGACAGCCGTGACCGTATTGCGAGGTGAGAATTACTTCAATGTACGTAGCTGGCTGTGTCTGTCCCCCGCTCTCCAGTATTCTGGTTCTGAGGCGTGACAGATATGAATGAGTGACAATGTTATGCAATCCTAATGGTTCAAAGTATGTCCGATGGGACGAAAAGATAGTCCATTTAATTGGAGCACCGAGGCATATGTTGCGAATAGAGAAATTCGTATACCACAAAAGTGATTGGTCATGGATTTGGATGAAAAACCCATTGAACGCCCCATAGTCCGTTTGGACGGGTGAAAAGAGGGATTCATGGATTGGATCTGAAGACGAGGCCTTTTTACTAGCTGCTATCTTCTTCCTCTTGAAGGGGTTGAAGTTCTTAGGCATTATTTCTATAAAAATATAGAAATTTACGAAATTGAAAACGAGAGAAGGAGGAGGTTATACCTTCTGAGATTTGAGTATGTGGAAGAGAACGAGATACTCTGTACAAATCCAAAATTTGGATTGAAATCTTGAAAGAGTTGAGAGCAATGGGTTGGAGAGAAACTAGGGTTTTGGAGCTCGGGTGCGGATGATTGTTGTGTTTTGAGTGTTTTGCAGGAGATGAATAGGAAGGGATCACTTTATTCTGACTTAAAAGTACCCGACACTAACAGAACTCGGGCCGAATTCAGTCAGAGTTCACCTGGGGTTCTATTGATATACTTTTTAGCAGAATTAAATGCGATGCCACTTTATATTCATCAATCCTTTTCAATTATTTAATTCCAAGTTTAGTTATTTTAAATTTCAATTAATATTATTAATATTATTTTACGAATTAAATTTTGTTATGCAGCTACTGTCTCAGATCAGCTGTAGGGGTACTGTCCCAGCTAACGGAGGTTCACCTGGAAACACTTAAATATCGTTTCGCTTTAGCCATAGCAGTGGTGAAAGACAGACCCTTTATAGGCTTGTATTGAAAACAGTTTTGCATATTGAAAAGCAATCAATAAAACAAAATTAATTAATATTATTAACATCTAAAATTCCTAATTCTCGACGTAAATAATTGAAACGATCTTTCGCTAATAGTTTTATAAAGATGTTAGCTAATTGGTTCTCTGTGTCTATATATACAAGGTCTATATCTCCATTTTTTTGATGATCTCTAAAAAAATGATGCCAAATCTCAATATGCTTAGTGCGAGAGTGACATACAGGATTCTTAGTCAAATTAATAGTGCTAGTGCTATCACAGAAAATGGGTATGTATGAATATGGTAAACCAAACTCTTCTAAGGTTTGTTTCATCCATAAAATTTGTGCACAACAGCGTCCTGCGACGATATACTCAGCCTCCGTAGTTGATAATACGACAGAATTTTGCTTCTTGCTAAACCAAGAGGCTAGAACCTTACCTAAGAAAGGACACGTGCCGCTAGTACTTTTTCTATCTACTTTGCATCCCGTAAAATCAGTATCCGAGTAACCGGTTAGGTCAAAGAACGTGGTTTTGGGATACCATAAGCCGACAGAAGAAGTGCCTTTAAGGTATCAAAGGATATGCTTAACTGCGCAAAAGTGTAATTCCTTTGGGTTAGCTTGGAAACGTGCACACAAGCAAACACTAAACATTATATCAGGGCAAGTAGCAGTTAAATAAAGTAAACTATCAATCATACCTCGATACTTACGTATGTCGACTGGTTTGCCTTGTTCATCAGTGTCAAGCTTGGTTGAAGTTGCCATCGAAGTGCAAATAGGTTTGACAGTTTTGAAATTGAACTTATTATTAAGTCTTTTGTGTACTTGTTTTGACTAATGAATGTCCCGTTGTTGGTTTGTTTGATTTACAGACCAAAGAAGAATTTGAGTTCTCCCATCGTGCTCATCTCAAACTCATTCTGCATACACTTTAAAAATTCTTGACAAAGAGATTCATCAGTAGATCCCAAGATAATATCGTCAACGTAAATCTGAATTAAAAGAAGATTTCTATTAAAAGATTTTATAAACAGTGTAGTGTCAACCTTGCCTTTTGTAAAACTATTATCAAGTAGAAAAGATCTTAAATGATCATACCAAGCACGAGGGGCTTGTTTCAAACCGTATAAGGCTTTCTTCAACTTGAAAATATGATCAGAATTTTTGAAATCCATAAAAACTGGAGGTTGAGCTACATATACTTCTTCTTTTATAAAACTATTCAAAAATGCACTTTTAACATCCATTTGAAAAAGCTTGAAATTATGAAAACATGTAAATGAACATAACATGCGAATGGATTCTAATCTCGCAACTGGGGCATAAGTTTCATCGTAGTCGATACCTTCCTCTTGGTTGTATTCTTGAGCTACGAGTCGAGCCTTGTTACGAGTAACTAAACCATTCTCATTAAGTTTATTTTGGAATACCCAGCGGGTGCCAATGACTGGATGATTAATGGGCTTGGGAACAAGTTTCCAAACTTGATTTCGTTTAAATTGGTTTAATTCCTCTTGCATAGCGTCTAACCAAAAATTATCGCTACATATTTCTTCAATAGTTTTGGGTTATAGCTGTAAAATAAATACAACATAGGAAACTATATCTCTATTAGGGGAACGAGTTCTTAAACGCCTGGTAATCTCACCTATTACCAAATCCTTGGGATGGTTAGCCAAAAACTTCATTCAATTTGGCAAACTTTCAAGGTAGCTGATTCCAGCTTCTGGTTTTGTACGTGATCTACCTGGAGGATCTGCTGGTGTTGTGCTTGAAAGTTCTGTAGGTGCTGTACTAGGTGTACTGATGTTTTCATCATCATTATGGATTTTCTGTTGATTCAGTTCATCATAGGTAACGTTCATTGACTCATCGATGATCATAGTTCTTTTGTTGAAGACTCGGTACCCTTTGCTTTTGGCCGCATAACCTAAAATTATACCTTCATCAGCCTTTTCGTCAAATTTTCCCAAATTATCTTTAGTATTAAGAATAACACATTTACAACTAAAGATTTTGAAATAAGAAACAGATGGTGTCCTATCAAACCATAACTCATAGGGAGTCTTCTTCGATTTTTGTTGAATTAGAACTCTATTGAGAACATAACAAGATGCATTGACAGCTTCAGCCCAAAAGTATTTAGGTGGACGAAACTTGTTTAACATAACTCTAGTCATTTCAGATAGATCATGTTCTTACGTTCCATAACTCTATGTTGTTGCGGAGTCCTAGGGCAGGGAAACTCATGGAGATAACGTGTGTATCTCAAAATTGCTCAAACTCTGCATTCTTAAATTTGCCACTATGATCATTTCGAATACGAGTGATCATGAATCCTTTCTCATTCTGAACTTTTTTACAAAAGGAGACAAATTTCGATAATATATTATTTTTTCGTGTAAGAAAATATACCTACGTGTATCTAGAGAAATCGTCCACTATTACAAAAGTATATAACTTACCACCTAGGCTAGCAATTCTACCAGGCCCAAATAAATCCATATAGAGTAATTGTAGAGGTCTAGTGGTACTTACAGCATTCTTGGACTTAAAAGTGGATCATGTAGCTTTGTTCTTTTCGAATTCCCTACATACCATATCCTTCTTGAAGATGATGTCCGGTAAGTCTCGTACCAATTTTTTTGGATAGTCTTGAAATCGTGTCCATGTTTCCATAACCGAGTCTCATATGCCATAGTTGACTCTCATCATTCTTGTTGATTAAGCATCTACCTGCTTTGTTAGCCTCCTTCAATAGATAGAAAACATATATATATTATCTTCCCTATTACCTTCAAAGATAGTACTACCAGTTGAGCTATCAACTATAGTACATTTGTCTTTGACAAAGTTAATACCATAACCATGGTCAGCTAAATGGCTTATACTGAGTAGGTTATGTTTTAACTCGGTTACTAGATAGACATCTTTAATTAAAGGATAGGGAGCCTTACCAATATTGCCGATACCGACTATATACCCTTCAATATTATTACCGAAGGAGACGTATCCTTCTTTCTTCTTCGACAGTGTTGCGAATAATGAAGCATCACCGGTCATGTGCCGTGAGCAACCGCTGTCGAGGATCCACTTGCTTCTAGTATGCGTTGGTATAGAAGCATAAAAAAATTTCAGCAAATGAAGTCCCATGTGCCCAAGCCAGTGAAGCTCCATGTGCCCAAGCCAGTGAAGATCCATGCGCCCAGTCAGTGAAGCTCCATACGCTTAGTCAGTGGAACTCCATGCGCCCAGCCAGTGAAGCTCCATGCGGCTAACCAGTGAAGTTTCATTCGCCCAAGACTAGCTCCTCCAAAAGGAGGGCGCATAGCCTGAGACATGGCTATGCGCCCAAGCTTGACTCAGTCAAAATCATGATCAAAACGTGTACCGAAGCACACGACCACGTCAATCTCCACGAGCAGTCGTACACCGAAGTATGCAGCCATGTCAACACCACGACCAATCCACGATCTCGCAGCCTGTATGCGCCTACATCCTATGCGCCTAAAGCAGGACTATGCGCCCATATAAAAACCAGCTTGTTTCCTCATGTGGGCGCATAACATCATTCCAGCTCAAGAACGACTATAAAAGGGGGGCCTCATCCCTCTTCAAAACACGGAACGGAGAGCATTTTCAAGAGCCAAATTGCTGCACTTCTTGCTAGTGAGCCGAGAGTTAGAAATTTTCTTAGGTTTTCTTCTACTTTTGTAATCGGAGTGTCAACGGAGTAAAGGAGCAACTGTCGCTCGATCTCTATTGTCCCATTCCCCATAATTCTTTTTGTACTCAGGGATCCTCAGCGCTGGATCTCTCAGGCGTACTCGATTTGTGGTGCCTTGTGCCAATAAAGAAAAGATAATGTTTTCTTCTTCTTTTTTGTATGTGTCCACAAAAATGGCAACTCTGCTGGGACTACCTTTTCCTCTGACGAGAAGGTGGTGATGCAATCTGATACCGATAAAGTAGAGAGAACTCAGAAGATGCTGATCGTAAAGTTCGATCAGTAGGCGTTCGAAGAGATGCTCTCGAGGGATGGCTCTACTCCCTAAAAATTAGCGAAGCTAAATAAGTCTCGCAAGACTTGGCTTCCGAAGGCTCATCATGTATATCCTGCTAGTGTCATAGCAGATATGAAACTGGAGGACTCTGTCACATGGGCGCATGACTCTACCACAGAAGTTCTCCAAATGGAGAAGGCTCACACCGTTCCGAGCTCTACTAGCCCAGTGATTTCTTTCCTGCACAACTAACAACAGGGTGTTCAACACTCGAGACTTGGTAAAGATAAACAGTACGATGCCAAGAATCGGGGTGTGCGACACTCCGGCCAAACCCGGCGAGGCTCACAAACGAAAGAGACGAAACTGGAAGAAAATAATACTGCTCCACCAAGCATGCGCCCAAAGCCATGCGCGCAAGGAAGTGCTTTGGCGCATATCCCCAACCAGAACACTTCTGTCTTCAGCAGGCTGGGCATCCAAATCCATGCACCCAAAGCTATGAGAGAAGGCTCTTTGGATCCATACTATGTGCCCACATCAAGGAGGCTCAAACATGCTGTCAAGGAGCATGCGCCCAAGGCCAGTCTCCAAGGCCTATGCGCCCACAACAAAAAAGCAGGACCCAACGCGTATAGCATGGGGATGTCTTCAAGGACATCACAGAACTTAGGTGTGGGGGTTGCCCCTGCACGTGAACTAAGTCTGGATGGGCCTACTCTCCTTGCGAACCCGCATGCAAAGGTCGATAATGCATGCAACATGGGTTGTAAGACAAAACTCCCTTCCGCTGACTTGTGCGATATGATAAATCATAAACGTAAAGCGATGGAGGACATAACAATTCATAGTATACATCCATGTACCAGTATTGTTATCAATTATTGTTTCTCCAAAGCAACAAGAGTGCCTCAGGAAAAATTCGTGTTTTGATGGCTGCACTTCTCTGATGATGAGAAGCCACTGTGTTTTGTCCAACATGGCTTCATGGGGTCCACCGTATGGAAGCTCCAATCAAAGATGGTGGACTATGAACCCAACTTTCTCTCTCAGTTTTGTGAGAAGAAGAAGAAGAAGATGAAGTCTACCAACAGATGGCCAACAGGCTGTCACATCTGAAGGAGTTTTTATGGGTACTCGGTCAAAGGTAAGGTTCCATACGGACGACGAAAAATCCTAATCTGGGGGTAGTATTCCCCCAGAGTCTGAAGAGGATGACCCTCACACTGGGGGGTTGCCTTCCAGAGGACGACGATCCCTCTGAATCTGATGGCGACTATCTACCTCCTCTACCTGAAGATGAAGGACTGGTCCACTCGAAGATAGACAGTATCAGCACCAGTTGTACTGTTTCCTCTGTTCTTCTTCGCATGTTATCTACATACATGGCGGACGGAGAAAGACCTAAAGAAGCCAGTGATCAGACCAGCAAACGACTAGAGGGTCTTAAAACAGCATTCGCCAAGATCACCGACATGCTTACCAGTATCATGGCGGTTCAAGCTGCTGGGGCTGTGCCTCCACCTCAACAAAACGTCTCAGCCCACACTAGTTCGGTTCACAGCAACAAACCTCTTTTACTGCAAAAGGAGTATCACTCCGTTGTGTCTTCTCCAAATCTTGCAAATGTTGGGGGTGATCCTTCGCCAACAACGCCTAACAACGGTTTAGCAGCCGTTTTCCAACACCTACTCAATCAACATGATGCAATTGATTCCCAGGTCGCCCGTCTTGACACCATCTCACACAAAGACAAGCTTCAGAAGATGGGGATATCTCAACCGTATCCTCTTGAGTGGAAGAACGCTACTTGCCCTCCTAACTACAAGCCGCTGACATCGAATTCATTTGACGGGTTGACTTCTCCTCGTCAGCACATGACGTACTTTAACACGCAGAATCTGCACTTGCCCAGAGATGATCCGTTCTTGTCGAAGCTGTTTATTAGCACCTTGCAGGGGTAGCTTTCGAATGGTTTTGCAGTCTGCCTTACGGATGTATCAATTCATTCAAAGATATGGAGAGATTGTTCCTCAACAGGTTTTACTAGAGCGACATGCTTGTTAGTATGTCCACCCTCATCGAGAACAAGCAAAGGAGGACTGAGTCTGTCATCGCCTTCATCGAACGCTTCAGGCAGCTAGCACTGAAGAAGCCCTTCGGCATACCAGATTTAGAACTTATGGATACTTGTCGACATAACTTCTTTCCTACAGTAAAGTTTTGTCTGGGTATACATAAGTATGATACATGGTCCGCTTTTATTTGGGCAGCTGATGTTGTTGAAAATGACGTTCCTAACTTGAAACTACTGGGGTTGAAAACACCCAAATCCGAAGATAAGGGAAGCATCCTCAAACTATCCTTGTTCGTGGGGGTAAAGGAAAAGAAATCCTGAAGGTCGACACATCCATAGGAGCTTCCAATTCTCAGGGCGCCTCCGACAAGCCTAAGGATACCTTCTTCTTTGACGAAGACGATGTTATTACCATCTTTCACACATCGACGAAGGGTAATAAGCTGACATTGCCTCCACCACGACGTCCTGCAGAGGCGAGTCAACTCAACGATCCTAAGTACTGTCTCTATCATCAGTACGTGCATCACTCTACCAAGGATTGCATTGTCCTGCATCACTCCACCAAGGACTGTATTGTCCTGAAGAAGAATATACAATAGCTTATCGATAGCCAAGTGATCAACCTCGAACCTGAAGACAAGGTCGTATCTTCTAACATGATTTCTCTTCAGTTTGGTGACTTTCCTCCTACAGAAGTCCCAGACGGCGTGGTCCCGATTCCCAAGGCAATAATAGAAGTCATCAACCTACCGCCAGCTCACAACTCAACATTGGTCCCGCTCATGACTGAATATGGTGAGATCATGTGGGTCCATCCAGACCTTGTGCAAGAAGTGACACAGGGGGTAGTACCTCCCAAAGCAAAAAGGGGCAAGAAGTACAAGTCATGCCATATGGTATCCTCTTCCATCTACGAGGTTCTATCTAGCGAGATGCGATCGGGAAAGAATTATCTTCGGACGTACTATCCCGCACAAGAAGATACAATACCACCTCAAGCTCCTGCTGCCCCTACAAGCTCAGAATTCTGCCCGTCTAAACCTCCAACTACGGACAAAGCTAAGCAGAAGGAGATGCGGTTTGACAAGTCTTTGAAGGCGCCAGCTCCCGAAGGCATGGATCGGCCCTACCACTTTGACATACTGGCTCAGCTAGCCAATACACCTGCCAGGTTGTCTATGTTCGATCTATTGTGACTCTCCAAAGAAAAGTGAAAGGCCTTAAGTGAGGCATTACTACATGCCGACTCTTACCTCACCGAAGTCAAGGCCCCCATAGAAGATCCTGTCTCCTGTCCCCCTACTGCCACAGTACCATGGAAGTGGTGCCCAACATCATCTTCTCACAGGAGGACATGCTACTCAAAAATAATCGTCATGATAGACCCCTGTACTATACAGGGTATATTAGGGCGATCAAAGTGGACCGCATGCACATCGATCCAGAATCCTTCCTCAGCATCATTCCTAGAAGTTTGCTTCAAATTCTGGAAATCCCTCTGCACAAACTATTTACAACCAACACAACTAACATGGCTTTCAATGCTGGTCGAAGCCATCCGCTGGACAAGATCCGTCTCAAATGTCAGATCGGTGATCTTCGAACGGAGTCAAAAGTCGTCTCAAGGGCAACCACCTCCAAGACTTGAGAACGGTGTTCGAACTAATGCGTGCACACCAACTCAAGATGAATCCAACCAAGTCTTTTCTGGGAGTCTCCAGTAGCAAGTTTCTTGGTTTCATCATTACTTCAAAGGGTATACATCTAGACCCGGAGAAAGTGAAGGCTATCCTCGACATGCATCCTCCAAGAAACCTCAAAGAGTTACGCGAACTACAAAGAAGGCTAGCCTATATCAGAAGATTTATTTCTAACCTCTCTGGAAGGTGTCAACCATTCACTCAGCTCATGAAGAAAGATGTATCTTTCGTATGGACTAAACAATGTCAACGCACATTCGACGACATCAAGGCGTACCTTACAAGCCCTCCAGTATTGGTAGCTCCAATATTGGGGAAGCCCTTCTTACTATATGTCCGCGCTATGGACGATTCTCTTGGTGCCCTATTAGCTCAGAAGAAAGAAGGCGGCCATGAACTGGCAATCTACTACCTCAGTCGCACAATAGTGGGTGCCGAGCACAGATATACACCAGTGGAGAAGGAATGTCTTGTACTAGTATTTGCCATCCAGAAGACACGCCACTATGTGTCTGGGCAGACTATCCACATTATATCTAAAGTCAACCCTCTCAGAATACTCATAACAAAATTGGGCTCTCTCAATTCCTGCTTAGCAACATGGGCAATGCTGTTGACTCCATACGATATAATCTTCGTTTCTCAGAAGGTAGTAAAAGGCCAAGCATTAGCTGATTTCCTAGAAGCTCATCCAGTGCCAGAATCGTCCAAAATCTGCGACTAAATCCCCGATGAAGTGGTGGAGTCTAACACTGCAACTGAAGAAATCCTTATATGGCGAATGTTTTTTGACAGTGCATCTAGAGCAGGACCTAAAAAAATATTGTGGCTAGAGTAGGTGTCGTGCTCGTATCACCTGATCATCTAGTTATACACCGTACATATTCTCTCGTGGAACCATGCACCAAAAATGTGGCTGAATATAATGCTCTATTAATCGGCTTACAACTGGCGAAGCAACTGGGAGTTGACTATCTAGAAGCTTACGGCGATTCCAAGCTAATAGTTAGTCAGGTCCGAGGGGATTATGAAGTTCGTCACAAAGATTTCATCCCCTACGACAGAGCAACAATCGAGCTAGCGTCTTCTTTCGCTAGATTCTTCATCGAACACATGTCTCGACTACAAAATATAGAAGCAGATGCTCTAGCCGGTCTCGCTGCTTCCTTGACCGTTCCAACCAATACTCAACAGTCGATCACAGTGTCTGGTCGAAAACTATTCTGTGTGAAAGATGCCTTGCATATTCATCACAGTTATACAACGAAAACAAGTGTCGATGTTAAAGATTAGAGATTTTCCTTCATAGACTATGCCGTCTATGGAATCCTCCTCGAGGACCCGAAGGAAGCAGTATCCATCCAAAGGCGATCCTTCAGATTTTACTATGACACAGCTACCAAGATGTTGTACCGACGCTCTTTCGACGGGCTACTATTACGATTCTTATCAGACATAGAAGCCAAACATGCACTCTCGGAGGCTCACGATGGAGTTGTGGTGCACATCAACCAGGCCCAAAATTATAAGATCGCCTCAAACGAATGGGTTATCACTGGCCCACAATGATAGCAGATGCTATTGGATATGAAAAGAAGTGTAGAGCTTGCCAGTTCCATGTCGATTTTATTCATCAACCTTCAGAGTTTGTACACCCGACGGCAGCATCTTGGCCGTTTGAAGCCTGGGGCATGGACGTCATAGGACCAATCATCCCACCATCCTCCAAAGGATATCGGTTCATCCTAGCTATAACCGATTACTTCTCCAAATGGTGGAAGTTATACCGTTCACCGAAGTGAAGACGTCAAACATGATCAGTTTCATCAAATATTACGTCATCTACCACTTCGGCCTACCTCACAGGATCATCCATGATAATGGTCCACAGTTTGCAAGCCATGTATTCTATCGATTCTGTGATAAGAATCGAATACAGAACATAGCCTCTACTGTCTACAATCCAGCGGCTAATGGGCTAGCATAAGCCTTCAACAAAACCATCATAAAACTTCTTAAGAAGTTCGTGTCTTCAAACAATCACGATTGAAACGAGAAGCGCGGTGAATGTCTATGGGCCTATCGTACAACGGTCCGGACTCCAACAGGCAGTACGCCATTCTTTCTGGTTAATAGGAGCTAAGCAGTTCTTTCCCTAGAAATCTAGATTCTTCTCGTCGAGTTGCCCTAGCCAGCGAGCTGCCTATCGAATAAAGCTACCGTCTGCGACTCCAGGAGCTCGAAGTGCTAGACGAAAAATGCTTTTTAGCTCAGCAGCACATTAAGCTATACCAAGCACACCTTTCCAGAGCCTTCAATAAAAAAGTAAAGGAAAGGATCTTCCAAGTCGGCGACCTGGTCTTAGCTGTAAGAAGACCAATGGTCATGACGCACAAAACAAAAGGAAAATTCTAGCCTAAATGAGAAGGTCCTTTTATCATAGAATCAGTGTATTCTAACGGTGCGTACCGGCTAACCAAGCCCGATGGTGACTTGCTCATGATTCTTATCAATGACAAGTTCCTGAAGAAATACTATGTGTAACCTTTTTTACATAATGTTCACATATGTTCAGTCATGTAATGTACAGTGCGATGTCTATATGATTCGAAAAACTATCTAACTATTATCCGTATTTCAAGAGTCTTGAATACGCCCTGGATAATAGGTCCTCTAAATATTTCTCTAGTAGAATCATTCTCGTTTTTGACTCCGTCCAAACTCGGTTTGACGAAAACAAGTCACGTCCCTATTACCTCTGAATTATTTTTTGATAGTTATTTTCCCAGTGGAATCATTAAATATTTTACCACGTCCACATAACCTCTGGGCAAAGCATTCATCAAGGATAATCACATCCCTATTACCTCTGAATTATCCATTCCCCCCTAATATTATATATCTTTCTAAGTCCATATTACCTCTGGTCAGATATAGAACATCCTCTACTATTACGTCCATATTACCTCTACTAGCAGCTTCATTTCAACTTATTATCTATATTCGAATACCTTGAATATAAAATGGATTAGGTCCACATCACAATTCCCCAGCGGAATACCCACCAGAAATATTGTAACACCCAGTTTTCCAAATGAGGGTAATTTTGAACTTTTATGATTTTAATCTTTTAATAATGATATTTAAATCATAATATGATTTTTGGTAATTTTTAAATCATTTTTAAAACTATTTTAAATCATGACTTATGATTTTGGTGTTTTGATAGTGTAACACTAGAGACAGCTTAACCTAGAGCCTAGCCATGTGATTAGGGTATTTCATTTATCATTTCTAGTTCAAGAGTATTTTTTTATTTTGAAATTAATTGAATTTAATATATATTATTGGAATTTAATGTGTTATTAAGAATGGTATGATTTTAATATTATTTAATTGATTGCCATGTATTGTGATTAGCCTAACTTGGTTTGGACCTAACCTAGATTAGTCATAGCTAGTCTTAGCTAACCATAGTTAGTGATAGTTAGTATTAATTATAATTATTAGAATTTTTAGTGATTTTTAGTATAATTGATTTGGTGCTAGTTTTGACTTTAACTGTTGTTGACTTAGGAGACTGTCCTAGAGGCTAACCTAGGTCATGACTACTTGGTTAGGTTAATTAACCCTAGCTTGACCTAAGTTAGTGACATCAAACTCATTAGATTTAATTTGGGAAAATTAGGAATTAATTTGAATAGGAAATGGCTTGTGGTTTCACAAGTCATGACTTGTGACTTAGCCTTAAAGGCCCAACCCAACACTAGTGCAACCTAACCCTAGCCTATTTCAGCCCATGGCTGGCCACATAGGGGATTCGCCCTCTATTTAATCCCCTCCTAGAAATTAGGGCTAGCCTCCATTAGGAATTTTCCAAGTTTGAGAAGAGGTGAGTCTCCATCTTCTTTAAATCCTATAAAATCCATTTCAATTCCTTTTCCACCCAAACCAATTGCAATAGTTTCTAATTTTACTCTACTTACTGTTGGTAATGAGTAATTTCAGCTTGGGAGCAAATTGGAGAAGTTTGGCTATCAAGAGGAATACATCTCTTTGGAGCTTTTTGAAGATTTTGACACATATAGGTAAATTCCAATCTACTCCATAGAATGCTGATTTTATTGCATCACTAGGAAGTCCTATGCCTAATCTAGCTGTAGGACTAGCTAACCCTAGATTTTATGTCCAATTTGTGTCCCATTTGGACACGTATCAGTCCTCGTTATTAAGTGTTTGATGAAATGCTCCAATGGGCATTTTGATTGATTTTTAGGAAACTAATTAAATAGGAAATTAGGTTTTTAGGTCGCTTATGAGTTTCTAGTGTCTTGGTGTGGTTTTTGTGTCGTATGGAGTCACCACGGACACGGGAACACGCTGATACGTGCGCGCGTGCACGGGCACTGTAGCTATCCTGCTACTCGGGTGCGACTGCGCTGTGCACACGACACTTTGTCTTATGAAACTTGACACATGTGTCGTACTTGTGACTGACACGAGATTCCCAGAGCGATATGAACTCTTGTGTCATGTCGGACACGGTATCACGCGTGCACCATGCGTGTACTGTGCATGTACAGTGTGTTGAGTTGTGCATTGTTTGTGTTCTTGTTTTTATTCATTTTAATGCTTTAAATCATGTTATTAATTGATAAATTAGATCCTAACATGTTTAGTAATCTTTGTTAAATTAGTTTATATGGTTAGTTTAGGTATCGATGTGGTAATGTTATTCGAAATGGGTTAAAGTTCATAATAGCTGATACATGTCTGATACTGGGATTCTTCAGAATTTTCCTAATTATTAATTTCCTATTTTAAATGATGTTTCCACTGTTAACTCACTCCCACATATTTGTTGATTCATATTATTGAAATATTGTAATTCAAATTGGGCTTTTGTTTAAGAATAAGATTTTGATAAATGGGGTTGGATTTCGAATTTGATGTTAACTGTTGGATTTCAAATTTGATGTTAACTGTTACATTGGTATTTTCCCTGTGATGAGGTTTATTCTTCCTGTCACTGCACTCATTTTCAATACCTGAGATTGGTTGAACTAAGATTTTGATTTCCTTTCCATTTCGAAATATGTTATTAAAACTGAGTTATGTTGAATCACTGTGGTAGAAAATTGGACATATGTATTGATTCAATTCTATTTACTGAGTTAATGTCCTGTCAATTGGTTTCCCATCCCTATTGTACTGAGAGTTGATGAATGTTATTCATGTTAAACTGATTAATGTTTTCCTTTTCCTTCTTCTAACTAATTTGAATGAATGTACTGAATTCTGAACATGTTTTATGTCAGCTGAGATCTATTCTCCTAACCTGAGATTACTTCCTTATTAAACTGAATTGAATGCCATATATGTTGAACCTGAGAATGAATTTCAGGAAACTATGAACTGGGTTTTGGGTTTCTGTTTGAACTAGAAATGCAAAATTGCTTCCCATTCCCTTCTTCAGACTGAGCTGTAAGGAATGTTGTTTCAATGTGTCAACCTTTCCAGTTCCTATACCTGGACTGATTTTCTATGCCTAAAACATGTACTGATTTCCTTAATGTCACACTGTTTTAGGTTTTCCAGATTTACATTGTTAATACTCACTGATTTTTATACATATACCACACTATTTTCAGGATACCATATCACATACTATTGTCTAACTTATATACACTACACTCTCCTCTCACACCCTCAAGCTTAACACATACACAGAACTCTCTTGACACCCCACTTCACTCACACACACACACACACACACACATTAGCATATATATGTGGCACTCACACCCACACTTGAACACATACCCATTCATTCCTATTCTCTATGTATGAGTACATATATACATGTATATATATAATGAGATGTACATATGTGTATCCTATAATAAGGTGTGTGCCTACTTTTATATATATTTTAGATATAAACATGTTGTGTGGTATACATATAGTAACCTATATGTTATGTGTAGGCTATATTATATTATATAGCTATATCAATATGTGTATTGTTTTAGATATAGATGATATCATGTGGTCATGTGACTTATGGTTTGGCTTATAGGCATGATATAGCCTATGGCCTGTGGGTGTGTTTGCTTGACTAGTGAGCCTAGATTAGACTTGTGTAGTCTTGTTAGACTTAGAATAGACTAGTTAGACTAGTACAGACTAGTTTGACCTAGGTTTGACTTGGTTGACCTAGTTTGACTTCTAGGGTTGACCAGAGTTGACCAAGAGTGGACTTTGGCCTAGATTGACCTAGATTCATGTAGAATGTATTGTAGTGCATCTTATTACCATTCTGGACTTGTTGTGACTTGTGCTGTTCTAATAGGAGCCAGACACCACTCCTCGGACAATACTTTCATCTGGGACATTCAGTTAGCAGGCGAGTACATTCTCTGATCTTTTCATACTTATCTGGACTATATTCTTGCTCTAGATTACTTTACTTGATGCTGACACGTATCTTCACGGATTAGTACTATATGGATCCTTTTCTGAGATGTTATCCCTCTACGGGAGCATCGGGTATTTCACGTTTATGTACTTTATCATGTGCATCAGGTACTCCTTGTACTAGTTCATGTTTTTAGATGTTCTCATGTGCTTTCATGTGCCTCATATACTACTCATTATATGAGTCACGTATCTTTAGCTGTATTCATATGCTTATAACGTAACTTGAATGGATCCTTGTGTATTTATTGGGCAGGGTGAGTAGAATTGGTTATGTGATCATTATCCCAAGTAGCTGTATTCATGTGCCTCTTAGTTGTATTCATATGCCCCTAAGCCGTTTACATAACCATATTGTACTCTAAATCACTTAGCCACTTACAGTCTCTACTTATCATGTATTTACTTTCAGTTACAAATATCTCCTGTTTACTCGTACTTTCTTTTCAGCACTTCCTGTATTTTACTCTATTGCATGATTTATACTCCTAACCTATTATGAACTGTTGAAAGATATGTGCTCGTTCCTGTCCTGACTGGACCTGTTGAAAATTTTACAGTGAATGATGAGGCTCTGGCGTCTACCCCTCTTGGTGCAACATTAGACATCACTAGTGACTTGGACCTACTAGCAATGGACGACACTCCTTAGACTAGAATGTCTTTACTTTCCTGGATCACTGTATTTAGATTCTGAGATATTTTGGGATATGTATTTATTTTAGACACTTAGAATTCTGGATTGTAATTCTGTGCATTCATTCTGGATATTTATCTATCTATTCTCATCCTGTTCTACCTTAGTTGTGATTGAGATATATTCTGTTATGTCACCCCCATTCGGGGAGTATAACTGTTTATTACCTTTAACTGTTAGATGTTGTGACCTGGGACAGCGTTCTACCGTCGACACTGCGGCATAGGCTGGGCGTTGTTATGTACTCGTACCCTCACAGTGGGCGCGGGTCGTGACACGTTTTTAGTGGTGGCCCATGCAGGTCGAGTTTATGTAGAGTATCACTACAGCCTGCAGTAGGATTAGGATATTTTTGAAGGTACTCAATCACAGTTAGGATTCCTTGAGAGATTCCTGGGACGACCCTTGAGAATCTTATTTAAACTTCAAATTGAATCATTTCTCTTGTTTGTTCGCTCTCACTCCTTGATCGCTGAATTTGATTTTGTTGGATCGTTGTTGATTTTGATTTTCCTATCGAGATGAATCTTATGGCCTGAGTTACGATATTTTCTGATAACATGTGTTGACGGGAATACAGGGATGGTAAAACGTCTACTTGATTATGGAACCTGTAGTTTATCGCAGCCATATTAGCTGGCATGGCGGAAACATAGGGACCTGACTTCGGATGTACATATCTTGATTATGAGATTTGTAATTTCTCGCAGCTATACTAGTCGGCATAGCGAGATTTCCAGACGACATGATTGTAGAGGTGCATACCCCAGTTATGGAATCTATCGTTTATCGCAGCCTTGCTTACTGGCATGGCAAGGACTCTGAGTAACATGATTTTGGACAGACGCATATGATTATCAGATTGTATCTTGAGAAGATTTTTAAACATATCATCTCTATCGTACCCTTCTATTATTATAAATTGTTTCTCTAGCATCAATAACTTAGGAGTAGGAGTATGAGTAGGGGTAGCTTAGCTGTTATTATAAATCTAGTGTAACTTCTTGCTATAATTTTTTTTAATACAATGAATCGATGATTTTGCTAGACCTTAACTTGGATTTGATATTATAGCTCTGGTTTTAAAATGGTTCCTTCTTTTAAACAGACAAGCAGAACAGATTTTATCATTATTTTCTTCTTGCCATTATTTTTTGTATTACCTTAAAAATATATATATATAGTGGACACCGATACTTGTCTGACACGTATGCATGCTACACTTGATTACCAACCTATCTGAATGCATATTAATATGTTTGATGTTAATTTCTCAAAATCCCAATATTTCTAATATAGTACAGTATCAGTGACTAGTTCTCCGTTTCCCAGATTAATCTCATAAATAAAATTTAAATTTCATGTTATTAGTTGTTGTTTATATTACTGCACCTATATGTTACATACAGGGATTCAAGTCTTAAAGATATTGGTTGAGTTGTGTTTGAATCTGTCAAATCTGAGACTGTGTACATGATATTAACACTTTAACCCTGGATTCTACGTGTTTAGTTCAATTTGCAGTTTTAAATTGTAATATTTTGAGCCGTATACATTGTTGTGTGTAGCTATACATGTTAGGTTCATACTTTTACATGTTAGGTTGTGGTTATGGTAAATATTGAGTTGGTTTTGATGTTCGAATTTTTCTAAAATTTTGAAAACTGAATACATGTTAACATTTTTACATTGCTTTCAAATGTGTAGTTTAATTTCAGATCTAATATGTAATGTTGAACTAAACTGAATGATTGAACCCTTCATTTCAAGTTTAAACCCATGTACACTTGACACTCTACACTAATGTTCACAATTTCCATGTAAACCTAACCCTTCATCTCTATGTTATGTTCATATAGCTATATAGATACACATATATATGGTTAGCCATGCATGTTATGAGTAAATAGCTTGTGCCGTGTAGACTGTTTAACCAATATGCCATGAATAGTGTAACTTGATAGCTATAGTTGAGACCCAAATCCTCTTATACACTTTCATGTATATTTCACACAAACCACATAACATTTTCATAATGTTAGTTTTTCCTTCTCTAACATTCTCTCCTTCTATATATATTATATTGTGATTGGATTCAATGCTATTGACTTTCGTTCCTCAAACTTTTGGTCTTGTTTTTCTTAAATAGTACCCATTTATAGATGATTAGTAGTTATCTTATTTCATATTTGATAATTACCAGTTTTCAAATAGGATGGTAGACTGTCATACAACCTTGATGATTGTTGTTTTTCTATCCTTTCCAGTATGGAACCCATGACCCGAGCCCGTCGTTTGAGAGCCGTTGCAGCTCCGGAGAGCGTGCTTCCACCTCCTATTGCTCAGGAGGTAGTGACCCCTCAGGCTGACCCAAGGTTAGTGGCACCTTCCACCACCGTGGAGGTGTTAGCATCCTTACCAGAGAGTTTCCCTCCGCCTCCTGTTACTCAGAAGAGAGCTGCAGTCTCATATGAGACCAAGAGTCCTTCCACGCCTCCTCCTCTGCCTCCAGGAGCGGTACCCCATACAATACCCTCGGCATGTTTGTTTCCTGACGGAGCTCAGATATCCAGACTTCTCTGGGATGTGTTGGAGACACAGAGAGTTTAGGCTGAGATCCTGAAGAAGCAGGGACGCTGGATCCAACTGTTGTAGGATTTGGTACATTCAGGAGGAGAGCCTAGTTCTAAGAGGCCGAGGAGCAGTGTATACCCAGAGCCCCGTGAGCACTAAGACTATTAGCCTAGGCCAGCCTACCAAGTCCAGACTCCTGTTCAGCAAAGGCCAGCTAAGAGAGTGCCTACCTGCACCTTCTGTAAGAAGCCTGGACATGTATGGCACTACTGTAGGAAGAGAAGAGGGGTGTGCCTGTTATGTGGGTCGGCTGCACACAGGCTGCGAGACTGTCCTGCTGTACTTATCCCAGCCAAGACTCCGCCTTCGGGAGGGAGTTCCAGCCACCAGACCTATTTGGAGGTGAGTCCTTGACCTATATATTAGCCAGTCCTTGATAATTGCTGTACCCTACCATATTGTTGTATGTTTTGATACCTTATGATTGCTTTTGATCTAATATGACTAGAAGGGCTAGATGAGACCTCAGACTGATACCACTTACCAAATCCTATATGTTATCCTCCCAATTGCATGATTTAGATAAGTTCTCTTTTAACCTTGATTGTTTGGGTTTGACCTAGAAGGGGTGCGATCATCTTAATTTCGAGGACAAAATTTTTCGAAGGTGGTAGGATTGTAACACCCAGTTTTCCAAATAAGGATAATTTTGAAATTTTGTGATTTTAATCTTTTAATAATGATATTTAAATCATGATATAATTTTTGGTAATTTTTAAATCATTTTAAAACTATTTTAAATTATGACTTATGATTTTGGTGTTTTGATAGTGTAACACTAGAGACAGCTTAGCCTAGAGCCTAGCCATGTGATTAGGGTGTTTCATTTATCATTTCCAGTTCAAGGGTATTTTTTCATTTTGAAATTAATTGAATTTAATATAAATTATTGGAATTTAATGTGTTATTAAGAATGGTAGGATTTTAATATTATTTAATTGATTGCCATGTATTGTGATTAGCCTAACTTGGTTTGGACCTAACCTAGATTAGTCATAGCTAGTCTTAGCTAACCATAGTTAGTGATAGTTAGTATTAATTATAATTATTAGAATTTTTAGTGATTTTTAGTATAATTGATTTGGTGCTAGTTTTGACTTTGACTGGTGTTGACTTAGGAGACTGTCCTAGAGGCTAACCTTGGTCATGACTACTTGATTAGGTTAAGTAACCCTAGCTTGACCTAAGTTAATGACATCAAACTCATTAGATTTAATTTGGGGAAATTATGAATTAATTTGAATAGGAAATGGCTTGTGGTTTCACAAGTCATGACTTGTGACTTAGCCTTAAAGGCCCAACCCAACACTAGTACAACCTAACCCTAGCCTATTTCATCCCATGGCTGGCCACATAGGGGATTCCCCCTCTATTTAATCCCCTCCTAGAAATTAGGGCTAGCCTCCATTAGGAATTTTCCAAGTTTGAGAAGAGGTGAGTCTCCATCTTCTTTAAATCCTATAAAATCCATTTCAATTCCTTTTCCACCCAAACCAATTGCAATAGGTTCTAATTTTACTCTACTTGCTGTTGGTAATGAGTAATTTCAGCTTGGTAGCAAATTGGAGAAGTTTGGCTATCAAGAGGAACACCTCTCTTTGGAGCTTTTTGAGGATTTTGACACATATAGGTAAAATCGAATCTACTCCATAGAATGCTGATTTTATTGCATATCTAGGAAGCCCTAGGTCTAACCTAACTGCAGGACTAGCTAACCCTAGATTTCGTGTCCAATTCGTGTCCCATTTGGACACGTATCAGTCCTTGTTATTAAGTGTTTGATGAAATGCCCCAATGGACATTTCGATTGATTTTAGGATACTAATTGAATAGGAAATTAGGTTTTTAGGTCGCTTATGAGTTTCTAGTGTCTTGGTGTGGTTTTCATGTCGTGTCGAGTCACTACGGACACGGGAATACGCTGACACACACGCACGTGCACGGGCACTGTAGCTGTCCTGCTACTCGGGTGCGACTGCGCTATGCACACGACACTTTGGCTCATGAAACTTGACAGACGTGTCGTACTCGTGACTGACACGAGATTCCCAGATCGACATGACCTCTCGTGTCGTGTCGGACACGGTGTCACGCGTGCACCATGCGTGCACTGTGCATATGCAGTGTGTTGAGTTGTGCACTATTTGTGTTCTTGTTTTTATTCATTTTAATGCTTTAAATTATGTTATTAATTGATAAATTAGATCCTAATATGTTTAGTAATCTCTGTTAAATTAGTTTACATGGTTAGTTTAGGTATCGATGTGGTAATGTTATTCGAAATGGGTTAAAGTTCATAATAGCTGATACATGTCTGATACTGGGATTCTTCAGAATTTCCCTAATTGTTAATTCCCTGTTTTAAATGATGTTTCCACTGTTAACTCACTCCCACATATTTGTGGATTTATATTATTGAAATATTGCAATTCAAATTGGGCTTTTGTTTAAGAATGAGTTTTTGACAAATAGGGTTGGATTTCGAATTTGATGTTAACTGTTACATTAGTATTTTCCCTGTGAACTGAGGTTTATTCTTCCTGTCACTGCACTCATTTTCAATACTTGAGATTGGTTGAACTGAGATTTTGAGTTCCTTTCCATTTTGAAATATGCTATTAAAACTGAGTTATGTTGAATCACTGTGGTAGGAAATTGGACATATGTATTGATTCAATTCTATTTACTGAGTTAATGTCCTGTCAATTGGTTTCCATTCCCTATTGTACTGAGAGTTGATGAATGTTATTCATGTTAAACTAATTATTGTTTTCCTTTTCCTTCTTCTAACTAATTTGTATGAATGCACTGAATTCTGAACATGTTTTATGTCAGCTGAGACCTATTCTCCTAACCTGAGATTACTTCCTTATTAAAATGAATTGAATGCCATATATGTTGAACCTGAGAATGAATTTCAGAACTATGAACTAGGTTTTGGGTTTCTGATTGAACTAGAAATGCAAAATTGGTTCCCATTCCCTTCTTCAGACTGAGCTGTAAGGAATGTTGTTTCAATGTGTCAACCATTCCAGTTCCTATACCTGGACTGATTTTCTATGCCTAAAACATGTACTGATTTCCTTAATGTCACACTGTTTTAGGTTTTCCAGATTTACATTGTTAATACTCACTGATTTTTATACATATACCACACTGTTTTCAGGATACCATATCACACACTAGTGTCTAACTCATATACACTACACTCTCCCCTCACACCCTCAAGCTTAACACATGCACACAACTATCTTGACACCCCACTTCACTCACACACACATACACACACACATTAGCATATATATGTGGCACTCACACCCACACTTGAACACATACCCATTCATTCCTATTCTCTATATATGAGTACATATATACATGTATATATATAATGAGATGTACATATGTGTATCCTATAATAAGGTATGTGCCTACTTTTATATATATTTTAGATATAAACATGTTGTGTGGTATACATATAGTAACCTATATGTTATGTGTAGGCTATATTATATTATATAGCTATATCAATATGTGTATTGTTTTAGATATAGATGATATCATGTGGTCATGTGACTTATGGTCTGGCTTATAGGCATGATATAGCCTATGGCCTGTGGGTGTGTTTGCTTGACTAGTGAGCCTAGATTAGACTTGTGTAGTCTTGTTAGACTTAGAATAGACTAGTTAGACTAGTACAGACTAGTTTGACCTAGGTTTGACTTGGTTGACCTAGTTTGACTTCTAGGATTGACCAGAGTTGACCAAGAGTTGACTTTGGCCTAGATTGACCTAGATTCATGTAGAATGCATTGTAGTGCATCTTATTACCATTCTGGACTTGTTGTGACTTGTGCTGTTCTAATAGGAGCCTGACACCACTCCTCGGACAGTACTTTCATCTTGGACATTCAGTTAGCAGTTGAGTACATTCTCTGATCTTTTCATACTTATCTGGACTATATTCTTGCTCTAGATTACTTTACTTGATGCTGACACGTATCTTCACGGATTAGTACTATATGGATCCTTTTCTGAGATGTTATCCCTCTACGGGTGTATCGGATATTTCATGTTCATGTACTTTATCATGTGCATCAGGTACTCCTTGTACTCGTACTAGTTCATGTTTTTACATGTTCTCATGTGCTTTCATGTGCCTCATGTACTACTCATTACATGAGTCACGTATCTTTAGCTGTATTCATGTGCTTATAACGTAACTTGAATGGATCCTTGTGTATTGATTGGGGCGGGATGAGTAGAATTGGTTATGTGATCATTATCCCCAGTAGCTGTATTCATGTGCCTCTTAGTTGTATTCATGTGCCCCTAAGCCGTTTATATAACCATATTGTACTCTAAATTACTTAGCCACTTATAGTCTCTACTTATCATGTATTTACTTTCAGTTAAAAATATCTCTTGTTTACTCGTACTTCCTTTTCAACACTTCCTGTATTTTACTCTATTGCATGATTTATACTCTTAACCTATTATGAACTGTTGAGAGTATGTGCTCGTTCCTGTCCTGACTGGACCTGTTGAAAATTTTACAGTGAATGATGAGGCTCTGGCGTCTACCCCTCTTGGTGCAGCATTAGACATCACTAGTGACTTGGACCTACTAGCAGTAGATGACACTCCTTAGACTAGGATGTCTTTACTTTTCTGGATCACTTTATTTAGATTCTGAGATATTTTGGGATATGTATTTATTTTAGACACTTAGAATTCTGGATTGTAATTCTGTGCTTTCATTCTGGATATTTATCTATCTATTCTCATCCTGTTCTACCTTAGTTGTGATTGAGATATATTTTGTTATGTCACCCCCATTGGGGGAGTATAACTGTTTATTACCTTTAACTGTTAGATGTTGTGACCTAGGACAGCGTTATACCGCCGACACTGCGGCATAGGCTGGGCGTTGTTACGTGCTCGTACCCTCACAGTGGGTGCAGGTCGTGACAATTATCCTTGCTACGTCCATATTACCTCTAGCATCGATATTTCACAAAACCACATTCACTTCTGAAAAAATTCTTTATTTTGTACTTCAACGTCTATCAAGAGACAGAAAAAGGTACAAGAGCCGTGACGGCCAAAAAAAGAAGTTACAAAAATCTATAAAATACATAGGCGGTTTATGTTGTCCCTCAGAGCCGCGATTTTGGCCTCAGACTTCACAATAGCTCGACGCCGTGCCTCTTCTTGACGAGCAGCTTTATCTTCAAAGAGGATCAGACTCAGATGCTCTCCTTCCAACTTCACCAGCTGTTCTTCTAAACGGGCAGAAGTGGTGGCAGTCATGGCAGCCTGGGATAAATAATCCACCTGTTCAGATGTCGCCGCCCTCAAATCAGCTTCCAGCTGGGCGATCTCGTTCTTGATCTGCACAATATAATTGTACTTCTCAGTGATCTGCACAGCCAGCCTATTCTTAGAGGCAGCACAAGTCTCACTTGCAGCATTGAACTGGCCATACTGGTCAGCCAGCTCGTCGATCTCTCGAACAAGGACGTCTTTCCTTGCCTGGAAGGTAGCCTTCTCCTCTGCAAGAGCCGTCATCAAAGCCTCGTCCTCTGCGCGGAACATCGACGTCGGGCTCTGCAGTTTGGTGTCCCGAAACCTGGCCACTTGACCCTCCAGGACGTTTAGAACTTTTTTCAGAGTATTGGCCCGCTCTTCATAGCTGGCATTGCTCTCGAGGGCCGCCACTTGACATTTGGCGACAGCCTTCATAGGGCCGAAGGCAGCATTTCGATTCAGGACCCCAGGAAGCTTCACTTTTAGTACAAAGTAGAAAGCTTTGACGACTTCCTGGGCCATCTCCTCATCTTCAGTGGAGGTCATCGGAGAGGAGGCTTGGAGAGTTTATTCCGCTCCAGGAAGGGGTACCTGACAAAAAGCCGAACCTGACAAGAAAATCCATTCAACCAAAAACCACTCCTGATTATCATGTGTCACGTCCATATTACCTCTGATACCGATAGTCTTCCGACTTGACGTCTGTACCCAACCCGGGATAAAAATCACGGTGTCAAGATCATAAAAACTATCACGACCATGTTACCTCTGTTGGGTTTTGTTTCAAATCTATTACCCGCACCACCGGTGTGACAAAGGGTAATAGGTCCATGAAAGTATCACTCCAATCTATTTGCTCGTATTTCCGGATGCACAAAGGGGAAATAGGTCCAAAAAAAAAGAGGAGTCCCCCAGCGGAAAACCCTTTACACAAATGCTGTATTTGGCTCTCTAATACAAGCACCACAGATACCACAAACAAAGAATGGAGCGAATGTATTCTGTTTATTCAAAATCAGTTACATTCACAGGACTACATCTCGTGAGCAAAACAAAAGGTTCTTCATCTCTTCATCTGGATAAGAATTAAAAGATTACATTGATGTCAAAAGAAGGGAAAATCTGCTATTCATCAGCAACACATAGTTTGGTCAGCTTGGCAGCACCACGCTTTCGTCGAAAAGCAGTTTTGTGGCCCTCGAAGGAGGTCATGTTTTACTGTTGAGAAGCAAACAAAGCTGTTGAAACTTCGAGAAGCTACACGGAGGAAGGCAAATATAGGATGCTAAAACATCTACAAATGGTGATCTTCTCTGCTCCATATTACGGACGTCCTGGGCCCATTTCTCCAAGAGACCATACCTTCAAAACAACATCTCTAGTGTTGCTTTGGCCTACTTGAAGAACCGCCAAAACAGAACTTTCACGATGACGCCCAACTACCGTCCGACTCTTCGATGTATAAAGGTTCTTCCTACCATCTGAGGAAAACCCTTTCAAAATATGAAGAGTCCTGAGCTCTCTGATATGTGTGTCAAGTGTTGCATCTTCACCATGCCCAGAATCGTCGATACCGGTCCTGGAGAAATTTGCTAGCCAGATCCCTACAGAATATAGAAAGGGCAGAAAGAAATTCAAAATCAGAAATTTGCAGGAAAAACATAGTTCTGAAAGGCTTTTATGCGCCCAAAGGGCTATGCGTCCAAAGGAATATGCGTCCAAAACATGTGGGCACATAACACACGAACAGTACGTGGCCGCATAATATGCCACAGCTCGAGGGCGCATAACATGGCAACACGTGGGCGCATAGCACACCACAGTGTTGGCGCATGACTTCTCTGGGCGCATAATGATGCTCACAGAAGTATGTTGCCTTAGACGCAGGCGCCCAGGCAGAAGAAAAGTCCGAGCGTCGCAAATTAACGCTTGAGACTTTATTTTTGAAGCATGCCCTCACCCAGAATCGCGTCCTGGACAGCCGAGGACGCTGCCGCGGGAGTAGAGCAACTCGGCGCAGCCCCTTGCCCTTCACGGATCTCTTGGCAACCTTAGGAGACATGGTTCTCAAAGAAAGAAGAAGAAGAGTTTTCTGAAAAATTCAAAGAGAAGGAAGTAATGAGCTTTCTCTCTCCTTCAGAGCCTATTTATAGGTACGGGCCATTTCCTATGCGTCCACTTGCTTCATGCGCCCATGCGCCCATTACATTGTATGTGCCCATAATGGCCTATGCGCCCACATAAAGAATCAGCTTTTTATACACTATACGACTGTCACTTGCTAATATTGACGACGTATGAAGGATGGACCGCTTCAAATTCCACTAAGATGAATCTGATAGTTCAGATTTCGAAGAAGATCTCAACAGTCGTATCTCTCTGACAGGCTAGCCAAACACAATGCGCACAAGGAGAGAGCTGTGCCATGCGCCCATTGCATCACGAGAAGACAATCCATGCTTCTTTCAAGGTATTTCAAACTTGTTCAAGTATCGAAAACTTTGAAGGGGGTCTTGTAGAAGCATAAAAAAATTTCAGCAAATAAGCCCCATGCGCCCAAGCCAGTGAAGCTCCATGCGCCCAAGCCAGTGAAGTTTCATGCGTCCAAGACTAGCTCCTCCAAAAGGAGGGTGCATAGCCTGAGACATGACTATGCGCCCATGCCTGACTCAGTCAAAATTATGATCAAAACATGTACCGAAGCACACGGCTACGTCAGTCTCCATGAGCAGTCGTGCACCGAAGCATGCGGCTACGTCAACACCACGACCAACCCACGATCTCGCAGCCTGTATGCGCCTACATCATATGCGCCCAAAGCAGGACTATACGCCCATATAAAAACTAGCGTGTTTCCTCATATGGGAGCATAACATCATTCCAGCTCAAGAATGACTATAAAAGGGGGGCCTCATCCCTCTTTAAAACACAAAACGGAGAGCATATTTAAGAGCCAAATTGCTGCACTTCGTGCCAGTGAGCCGAGAGTTAGCAATTTTCTTAGATTTTCTCCCACTTTTGTAATCAGAGTGTCAACGAAGTAAAGGAGCAACTGCCGTTCGATCTCCATCGTCCCATTTCCTAGAATTCTTTTTTGTACTCGGGGATCCTTAGCGCAGGATCTCTCAGGCGTACTCGATTTGTGGAGCCTTGCGCCAATAAAAAAAGACAGCATTTTCTTTTTCTTTTTTGTGTGTGTCCACAGTTGGGTGTTCCATATAGAAACGTTGAGCACCTTTAGAGGGGGGAATAGAGTGCGTATACGTACAGCAAAAATAATCACCACTTTAAATAATTTAACCAGTTATAAACTATGGCAGATAAGAGACACTAAATAAAATACAGAAAGCAAGAGATTAGAGAATCAAACTCAGTGAACATAGCAATGTATAATGGTCTCCCTCTAAGAGGACTACTCCAGTCTCGAGTACTCTTGTTCTATGTTAATCCACTATTCATAAGCTAAATGAGAGCTTGCAGTCTCTTATAACACCGTGCCTTGGTGATGAGCGCACGACCGACTCCAACAAACTGATTCTAAAAACTGGAACATTTTTTGAATTGCAACATCTGATACAACTCTTCTGAACCAAAATACTAGATCGAACATAACTGTTCTGGCTTTTTCTAAGAGTAGTATAGGCGAGATATGAAAGCTTTAGAGTGTTGAAAATAAAGTAACGTGTAGACAACTCAAGAGGGGGGTGAATAGAGTTTGTATCTATAATGACCAGTTAAAAAATTAACTCTATTCTAAGTCCAGAAGCAACTACTGAGAGAATATATAATCAGAGAGTACTAGTACGAAAAGTATAAGAGTTTAGAAGAGCACACGCAAACACAGCGATATAATCTGATTTTTCTCGTGGAGGACTAGTCCAGGCCTGAGAAATCCTGCTCAGGATTGAAATCCACTATTTGTGAAATAGGATACACACGTGCCTTTACTCAGAAAAGCATGCCAACTTCTTACAGACATGAGCCTTGGAAGCGCTCGCTACTTTGACTTCGCAGATGCAAAACTTAGAATTTTCCAAGTGACTTCTTTTCAACTCTTGCATAGAACTTCTAGCTGAATCACACTGAGTACCTTGGGGCTTAGAAAGTTTTATGGCTAGGAGATTGGAAGTGTAAAGCCTAGAGCATATAAGGCTTAGAAGATAAGAGTGAGAGATGATTTAAAATGAGAGAAATCAAGCCCTATTTATACTTGTCAGGGGAGACAGAGTTCGGCCAGAATTTTGCCCCAAAAATTTAAAAATTCGAACGTTGGACAGTTCATAGCAAGGTGTTCCTAACAATCAGGTTGCTGATTTTAAAAAGGCAGAGTTCGGCCAGAGTTCTGCCTTAGGCAATGTTCGGCCAGAGTTTTGCCTTAGGCAGTGTTCGGTCTACCTCAGACTAGAAGCCCTATTTGGGTAATGGTGGTTTGGTTTGGTTCATGAATTGGTTTGTTTGAATGGCAGAGTTTGGATAAGTACGTCTAGGGTTTGAGATGACTCAGTGAGGCTCAAAGTATATTTTACTACACTCAATAAATTGAAAAATTACAGACTTGAGAACAAATACATTTGTATTATAACAGATTGGAGACGACGTCTGTCATGAACTTGATGCATTACATTAAATCATAGATGACGTTTTGTCTTGAACTTGATGTGTCATATTGGATCATATCAGCTATCAGTTTGTTAATTATCTAAATCAGGTTAATTGTGATCCAGTTTGGGTCAACAATCTCTCCTATTTTGATAATTGACAAAATGATATTCGTATGTCTCAATATTCATACCTAGACACATGCTGAAGGAGAGAAAATAATTTGCACATATGACGTAGCTCCCCTGCAACTGAATATTTTTGTCCTGATACAAAGCTCTATCCAAGCACAACATAATGCGTATACAACATCACATCAAATATCACATAGTATGCAATTTTGCTTCCCCTTTGTCATTTATAAAAATAACGCATAGCTCCCCCGTAACAGGATAAAAAATAGACAAAGTGAAGAGAGCAAACCCACAACATAGCCATAACCAAACTTTACAGTGAAACTAATAGTTTGATAAACTAGCAGGTAAAACTTGCAATCTTTTAAACAGTAATAAATGCATGCCACTTTTTCATCAACTCTTTTCAATTATTTAATTCCAAGTTTAGTTATTTTAATTTTTATTAATATTATTTTACAAATTTTAAATTTTTTTATATAGCGACTGTCTCAGATTAGTTGTAGGGGTACTGTCCCAGCTGGCATAGGTTCACAAGGGAACACTTAAGTACCGCTTTGCTTTAACCGTAGTCGTAGTGACACACAGATCCTTTGTTAGCTAGTCTCGAAAATAGTTTTTGCGTATTAAAAAATAATTGATAAAAAAATAATTAATATTATTAACATCTAAAATTCCTAATTCTTGACGTAAATAATTAAAACGATATGGGTAGAAATTTAAAACAAACCATTCAAAAAAGAATCTAAGAAAGAATAAAACTAGTTTTGAATGTGACCAATAAAGGATTTAAAAAGTAGATACCAATATAGTAGAAATCAAATCATTGGTCATAAATAATCTATGAGAATTTAGAAAAAAAATGTAGATCTAGATATACCAAAAAATTGAAAACATAATTAGACTTCTAGCAATGATTACAAAAAAAATATGATTCACACTTTGCCCATGCAAAAAATAGTAAATCACATCCATAAAGAATATAATCATTGAAAAGAAATCAAAACAGATATACTAGAATCTATGCAAAATCTATACCAAAGTTCATGCATTTGAACTCAATTACCATAGCATGATATGTGAATATCCATTGGATAAACATGAAGGTAATGGAGACAAAATACTTGAGAAAGAAAAATTCAGTCGGCTTGAATGCTCCCCCGTAAAGTATGATCAATCTAAATAAGATAATCAAACTTTGAGATAAAATCTTAAAAACAATACTAATGGCTCAATAATTATAAAGATAAGAAAATGAAGATAATATAAGAATTATAACTTTATAAACCTATGAAAATGAGAGACCAAAATCATATATTCTCTCATAAATCCAAAAAACCAAATATCAAGATCAAATTAACAAGATATTTAAATAAAAGAATATATGTCCATGATGAACTAGGTATACCACATATTAAGGGTATAAATGTATTGAAATAATTAATTTGCTCCCCCTTAAAATATACGTATCTAGTTCCAAAGCACTTATAACATAAAATAGATAACTACAAGATCTAGGGGTAAATCGACTATGGATTTCTTTCCCTTGCTCAATTCATATAAGGCTATAAAATCGTCATAAAACGAATAATGTCAACTTTAGTCAAGAAGAGATATCCACTTAATAGCTACTAAAGATAAAAATCAAAAGAATATTCTATTTTAGCACACATAATCAAAATATGACATACACTAACCTATATAGAAGAATCTCATATTTAACAATGATAGATCAATGTTTGAGAAAAATGTTATCATGAAAAGAAATAAAGTCAATTAAATCAATCATGATGAAAGTGAAAATATAGCTCAAAAATATAAGAAAAATAAAACTCAAATATCATGTCCATGATTATCTAATTAAGAAATGATCAACCAATTTATTGCTTTACATGGACTATGCAAGTTTTACCACATATGTACCCATCAACGGGTAATAATCCAACCTTGCTAATACTAAATGGGAAACCAATAAATTTCAAATAGCAAAGAGCATATGTGATAATCCATTAGTAATCAAAGTAGAGTAATAAATTAACTTGAAAACCACATAATTAGATAATATAGGACTACTCAACCATGATGATCATTTATCAATAAAAGTAAACATGATCCAACGAATCTCATCAAGAGAAAATCCTAAATCTATATTGATAATAAAATCTTACAAATCGATACAAAATATCGGAAAAGAGTCAATCTCATTTAATTTATTACCTATTTAATCTAAAGATATGTAATATGATAATACGATAAAATTATGACTCAAATATGAGAGAAATTTAAAAGATGCATACCAATTACTAATATGGAAGGAAGTTAAAGTGATGAATCACAAACCTCAATTTTAGAGGCCAAACATATGTATCTAAAATAGAATACAAATCTTATCATGAAAATTCATAAATCTTGTTTTTGTAAACTAGCATATTATTTATAGATTAAAATTCAAGAAGATAGCGAGATGAGTGAAAGTAAACAATAATTATTTAGCTTAATAATACATCGTAAATAAGCAAGCTACATAACTAATTAAGATTAATGAGGTAGGCCATTAATAGGATAAATGTGCTCATTAAATCATAAGTCACTAATACTAAAGATACATGCTTAAGCATAGAGTTCACAATAAGGGTAATACATTTTGAATGATCAAAATGATTTATATACTCTTTATTAAGCAAGGATAAGAGTATAAGATAGCAAGTAAATGTGTTAGACTCTCATCAAGTAAAGGAAAAAAGAGATGTTCATGAAAACAAAATATAACAAATCTTTTTGCCAAGTATTGAGATTAACCAAAGAAAATAAAATAATAGATTGCTCTAGAGAATGCAAAACTATAGCCATTATGAAAGTGTATTCTCTAGAAACGAAAAATCTCAACGCAAAAGCTCAACTCATAGTAGCTAAAGACATAAAAAATATTATGATCAATTACATGTATTCTTATGTGTTGCATAAACATCATTGGACAACAATAATTCAGAAGAAACATATGTCCAAAGAATGAGCAAAGAAAGATCATTAAAATCAATAAAGCTAATTAAGAGCTAAAGATAGTAAGAGACACAAATTTTTTTAAAGCTTTCATAGTGCACCATAGTAAAATATAAAGAAATAGAATAGAAGGTGTGCACTAATTAAGGAGGTAAAATTAACAAGCAAGGTAAAAACACAAAATCATGTGATACTTAAAAATACTTCGATAAATAGTCATGAGTAAGATACTAATAAACATTTTTTCTCAACATCCAAACTTGAAGAAGTAAAATAAATAAATAAATATCAGAAATTAGGAACCATTAATATATATATATATATATATATATATATATATATATATATATATATATATATATATTTATATATTTATATATAGGCATATATGAAAAGATCAAAAATTAATTAAAAGGCATGTATCCATAAAGTCAACCAAAAAAGCCAAGAAGATATCATCAAAAAAGGCTTTAAGGAAGAAACTAATTGATTCAAGAAGAGGTGCACAAATTTGGTCAAATGAATCAATAGCTAAAGTATGGCATAAGCACAAGTTTGAAGGAAGCAAGTATAAGTAAATAATCTTCAAAACAATATAAAAATGGAGCTTAACTCATATGGCCACATAAAATTATTTACAGAAAAAATATGTATCAATATATGAAATACATGATCTTCATGTAAATGAAAATTTAATGAATATAGTCAAGTATCCTTAATGAAAGTTTAAAAAACTATCACAAATTCAAAACACATATAAATAGGCTTTATTAGGCAAATACGTAATTGATTTATAAGAGGATTAATCAAAATAAAACATGAAAATCAATAACGAATATATTATGTAAGCACAATGTTAAAATAGAAGTGTAAGTGTATACTTGTCAAGTGATAAGAAGCTTATGCTAAACACATATGATCACAAATACCGATTAAGATAAATATGACATATTAAATACAAATCGGTAATATGTAACTATCTCAAAACTTTTAAAGATGGAGAGTTAAAATTAACTCAAATCAAAACTAAGGTCATATGGACTAGAGTGATATGCATGCTTTATAAATAAAGATTAAGAATAACGAGCATGCATATATAAATGTGTCACACTAATAAAAAATAAATGATAAACTACATAGTGTGAACTAATCATTTAAGCTAAGTAACTAGTCATGCTAGATAAAAGAAATAATAATAAAATTAACTAAGCATGCTTGTATTATATCTCACATTAATTTATACAATAAGAAACTAAAGGATATCAACTGAGCTAGTAGCAAGACATCAAGAGAAACATGTTAGATTCTACAAACATAAACCATTTAAAGAGTATCGTTTAGCATGTTACCAAAGTGGCTCTAGTGGACACACTTGTGTTGGTGTAATTGCTTAAAAGATGACATTTGAGCTTTGCAACCACCAATGCGCTCCTCGGTGCTATATCCTGATACAAGAAGCTCCACCTACAACATTAGGCCAAGACTTAGGTATCCAAATAAAGTTGGATCCACATTTGTTAGCTTTAGAGACCCATATACTATTTACTCTAGCATTAGTAGAAGAACTCCTACGAATAGGACAAGTTACACTCATGTGTCCAATGTGAGAGCAATAGAAGCACATAATACTTGTGTGTGCACATGTATCGAAATGAGCATGAACATGTGACATACTAGAATGATGAATATCTCTAGAGTGAGCATGCATGGATTTGATCCTACGAATATCATATTTTAATAGCAAATCATCATGCAAACAAGTAAGAGAATCAAATTTAGCGTTTAAAGCATAATTCTTATTTTCAAATAAAGTAATTCTAGAAATAAAATTATTATTTTGTTTCTTTAAAGAGTCAATAGAAGAATCATGCAAATGATTTAGCTCATGTGTTTGCCTCTTAAGATCTTTTATTGATGGGAAAAGAGATTTGACTTTCAAAATTAAAGTCTCATTCAAACTCTTTAGAGAAACACAAAATGAGTTTTGAGAATCAAGTCTAGATAATAAATTATTGTTTTTATTTCTTAAAACCTAATTAGATTCTTCTAAGTGAATAACCTTTTCTGAAAGTTCTTCAATGTAGAATGAAAGTCATCAAGAATCTTTAAGGATTTGTTAGCCATGGCTTTCCACTTAGAATATTTTTTGCATTTAGAAGAAACATGATTGTCCATGCTACTAGAAGTAAAACCCTCTTTATCAGAGGAGGAGGAATACTATGCCATAAAAAAATTAACAAGGATCTACTTTAAGGATGTTAAACCTAACAATAGAGACCTTACTCTGATACCAATTGAAGTAACGTATAGGCAACTCTAGAGGAGGGTGAATAGAGTTTGTGTCTATAATGTTCAGTTAAAAAATTAACTCTATTCTAAGTCCAGAAGCAACTACTGAGGGAATATATAATCAGAGAGTAATAATACAGAAATTATAAGAGTTTATAAGAGCACACGCAAACACAGCGATATAACCTGGTTTTTCTCATGGAGGACTAGTCCAGGCTTGAGAACTTTTGTTCAGGATTGAAATTCACTATTTATGAAATAGGGTACACACGTGCCTTTATTCAAAAGAGCACGTTAACTTCTTACAGACACGATCCTTGAAAGCGCTCGCCACTTTGACTTCGCATATGCGAAACTTAAATTTTTTCAAGTAACTTCTTTTTAACTCTTGCACAGAACTTTTAGCTGAATCGCACTGAGCACCTTGGGGCTTAAGAAGTTTTTTGGCTAGGAGATTGGAAGTATAAAGCTTAAAGCATATAAGGCTTAGAAGATGAGAGCGAGAGATGATTTAAAATGAGAGAAATCAAGCCTTATTTATACTAGTTACGGGAGGTAGAGCTCGACCATAATTTTGTCCTAAAAATTCAAAAAGTCGAACATTGGACAGCTCGTAGCAAGGTGTTCCTAAAAATCAGGTTGCTAAATTTAATAAGGCAGAGTTCGGCCAGAGTTCTACCTTAGGCAGAGTTCCGCCAAAGTTCTGCCTTAGGCAGAGTTCGGTCTGCCTCAGACCAGATGCCCTATATGGGTAATAATGGTTTGGTTTGGTTCATGAATTGGTTTGTTTGAATGGTAGAGTTTGGAGAAGTATGTCTACGGTTTGAGATGACTCAGTACGATTCAACGTATATTTTTCTAGACTCAATAAATTGAAAAATTATGGACTTGAGAACAAACACATTTGCAGTGTAACAGCTTGTAGACGACGACTGTCTTGAACTTGATACGTTGAATTAAATCATAGATGATATTCTCTCTTGAACTTAATGTGTCGTATTGGATCATATCAGATATCAGTTTGTTAATTATCTAAATCAGGTTGACTATAATTCAGTTTGGGTCAACAGAAAACACTTAAGAAAGATAGAAAAGAGAGAGTGAATGAGTGATTAGAAATGTAAAAATTCTTCTCTATTTATAGTATCTTTTGGGATCGAATTCGGGCAAAGTTTGGACTGAGTTCGGATGCTATAATATTGCAAATAAATGTTGGATGCATATTTGATGGAACTAAAATTTTAAATATCCTGACAGAACTTGGACAGAGTTCGGTCAGAGTATTGCCAGAACTGTTTGGGCAAAAGAATGATAGGTTTTGGGCTATTTTGGTATGTTGACTTTTGGATATATATTTGTGGATAGGTAGGGTATAATTTTGTGGACTGAGGATACGTAAGCCAGTACCGATCCGATCAATCTCACATTTTTCCTAGACTCAAATAAAAGGAAAACTATAGAATAAATATGAAAACCAGTAGCCCTTTGATGATGTCTTTTTCCTTGCATTTGAGCAGACTTGTAGATGCCTTTTTTCTTGATGGCAGTCGTCCAAAGATAAACATATCTAGAACCTCTGATATAAGGCCCCATATAGGTCGTTGGGCAGTTCAGAATTTTTTTTGTATAACGCCATCTTTGGCCCATCATTAATTCTCCATTGCATGTGTCCTGGTATGATCATGCTTACTGCTTGTCTACAAGTACATGTAGGCGAATAAAACAGTATGATACAGTATGATACAAGCATCGCAATATGATATAATGAACATTTAGGACAATGCTAAGTTTAAGTAGCAACATGTAGTGATTACATGAATATTAGTGACATCATTATGTTAAACTTAATCAATTAGCCATATTCAAAAAATATGATATAATCATTGGGCTAACAACAATCTCCCCCTTTTTTATTATGGCAAATCGGTTAAGTTTAAGATGGATATAATAGTTGCATATATCACTAATAAACACATAATACTAGAATAGTGTGTGCTAACTTACACTTATTTCTCCTCCATTGACATGATCAAAAAATAACCCCCCCCGGTAATAAGAGGTAAAAAAACTCAAGCATAAATAAAGGAGGAAAAAAATCATGATCAAGGATTAGGGAAACAATGTAACACAAGTTTAGAAAATTACTCAACTACAGTAGAAAAACTTGTCAAAACACAATATAGTTGGTCGAACTTTTAAAGAATCTAAAATCAAACAGTAAATAGTTTACCGACCAGAAATCCAAAACGACATTCAAAACACAATATGATGAAAAAATGTAACTATAGTTTTGAAATAGATGAATAAAGGATTTGATTAAAAGTTCATAACAATATAGTAGAAATCAATCATTGGTCGAATCCATGAGGATTAAAAAAATTGCATATCTAGTATATAGCACTATAAAAAATCAAAAATTATAATGAGACTTTTAACAATGATCAAAAAAAATATTATTCATAATTTGCCCATACAAATTAGTGAATCACTTCCATGAAGAGTAAAATCATTAAAAAGAATCAAAATAGGTATACTAGAATTTATGCAAAATCTATACCAAAGTTCATGTGTTTGAACTCAATAACCTTATCATGATATACGAATATCCATTAGATAAACATAATTGTAATGAAGACAAAATACTTAAGAAGGAGAAATTCAATCGACTTGAATGCTCTCCCGTAAAGTATTACCAATCAAAATAAGATAATCATGAACTTTAAGATAAAATCTCAATAAGAAAATCCAAATCAATTTAAACCCAAGGAATCATCAAAATTAAATATATTTGGCAAGATAAATTTTAAAAGCTCATAAAATGAGAGAATCAAGAAGAAATAATCATATATTCTCTCATAAAAATATCATAAACAAAATCAATAGGAATTTGTAACAGGCAATAGGTCCATGATTGAACTAGGTATACCACAAGCTAAGGGTATAAATGAATTGAAACACTTGCTTTACTCCCCTTAAAATATGCGTATTTAGTTCAAAAATATTTATATGCATAAAATAAAAATAAAATAATCACACGATCTAAGGGATATCTGAGATATGCTTCTTTCTTCCCTTTGATCGTACATATAAAGTTCTAAACTTAAAAAAAATCATTTTTAGTCAAGTAAAACAAACAACCACAAAATCAAACTCTTAAAGATGAACAAACAAAATATATCTCCAATATTAGAAATATTAAAAAAAGGATTTCAAGACAGTAAGAAATTTTTAAAAATTGTCTTAATAATAGTATTCGAATAATAGACATATTCAAAATATTATAAAGAAATCAAAAGACTTTTAAAATACGGAAATTATTATGAAAAACTGTCTTAAAAATTGTTCGAATACGTCAATTTAGTCCTCAGATTAATAGTTGGCGATTTAAATTTTTGAATCACGAAAACAGCTTTAACAAAAGAATCCATAAATCATAATAACCCATTTTGAACAAGAGTAATGCTACAGTTACAACCAAATGTTCACAACCCTCTTACAACCACTCACCCATTTTCTTACATGTGGGCCAGGTGGTGGCCTGGCCTACATGTCAGCAAATGGGTGAATGTTGTAAGAGGATTGTAAACATTTGGTTGTAAACTTATCATTATTGATTGAACAAATAATACATGACTAGATAAATGCCTAAATAAATAGTATTCTAGATATATAGCATGTCAAGGAAATAATTAATTTAAATAATTAACTGCTCTCCCTTTACATGTATATATCCAAAATTAATAGAATTGACATATTTAAATTCTAGAAAAAAATCTCCAAAAGTACAAAACTAATTTATCAAAATATTAGGTCGTCTTATCAAAAAGAAATGCTTTGAGAGAAATTCAATTAGCCTGACTTTTCTCCCATAAAAATTTTTTGCTATAGACAAATAGTTACTTCAATAAGAAGAGAATAATAAAACCTTAGTAAAATGAGTATCATGAATATTACACAAACGTTAAAGAATATATCAGAAGTCCATAATATTCAATGAGTAGTCACAAGATCAAATCAAGTCTGAATATAGAATAATGTGACAGAAATATGAATATATCAAAAGATGATAAACATTAACCTATGGAGGATCAATGTATGTTACCTTTTGTGAAAATATTATCACTAAATAATATTATCCATCAAAATTAAAATCTAAAGTCCAAATCTAAAGACGAAATCCATATCTCTTTGCTTAAAATTGAGATTAATTTATGATTATAGAACGATTTAGAGAATACAAAATATTTTGACTATATAAGTGTATCCACTGGAATCGAAAGATCTCAAATAACACAAAAATTTAAATCATTTGTAGCTATAAACATAAGATATATCAATCACATGTATCTATAGATACTATAAAATCATTGGGTAATAATGAAATATAAAACATTTATAAATCGAAATATAGGGCCTAGATACGCTGATGTATTCTGGAAACTAGGGGACTAGGTTCAGTGCCTTGGATCCAGAACTAGATAATAGTTGCAAGTAAACCTTAATAAATCTTAAATCTATAAAGTATTGATCACTTTGGGCTAGCTATAGGGGCCGATTCCTAGCTAGCTAGCGGTAGTCTGAAGACTAGTACACCGTGTCGCTTCAGGTTATTTACACATATATGATAGAAGGGCCCTTTCGACTTCTACCCAAGATTATTTCTACTTTTAAGAAGGCTTTTTCTAAGGGCACCACCAATTTTATTTGGGGGCAGCCCAAAAATGTTTACAAATATTACAAGTTTGCAATCAATTTTTTTACTTGGGGGCAGCCCAACATTAGGTATAAGTGACAATTTTTTTCTCTCTCCCTCCCTCTACTCTTTTCCTCTTTCCCTCAACTCTTTTCTTCTCTCTTTCTACTTTTTTCTTCTCTCCCAACATTTTAGATCATAGAATTAAACCCTAGTCCAAATTTTTTCCTAAATTTTTTTTCTGAGAATTATTCCTAAAAAATTCTCCTATCTCAATCATGTTTTGCAAAAAAAATTCCCGAAATTTGTCTAAAATCAACTACTAAAAATAGTTTACACTCATACTCAAAATCAGAAAAAATAGAGATAAATATTAGGTTTAGAATCACTTTAGGGTTCATTAATGAATTTTTTGAACATGATAATTGTCACGACCAGCACCCGTTTTTCGGATACGAAGCGTGTCCAAGCCCAGCCTACGCCGCAGTGTCGACGGTAGAATGTTGTCTATACTTACTAGTTACGGCAATCTAGAGTCACGGAAAATCTGTATCTCATTCCACAGAATAATCAAGACACAAACAAGATCAGTGAATATCCATGAAACTAAGAAATAATGAAAATAAACTGAATGTATCCAAAATCAATGTCACGTCCGGTGGACACAAATCCACTACCAGTAGACGGATAAATAGAGAAATACAGGAAGTAAACCAATTGGATAAAAACTGCTAATCTAGACCACCTCAACTACAAGCACTGCGCTCTGATGCTAACTCAAATCTACTCGACTGTGCCTGCCGCAAACTCGGCTAACCTGAAGAGATCATCAGGTCCTCAGAGGACTAGCAAGATACATAAAAATGAGCCTTTCTAACAGTTTATTATGCATGTTGGAAAATACAGAATAACAAGTAAACTGAGTAATAAATAAAGCACGAATCTATACACTGTCTACAAATAATGAACTGCTGAACAAGGACTAGAGAACTCATGTCAAGATGCCAACGGATAGCCAAATCGAATACTCAAACCCTCGTCCCTAGCGTGGACTCGCAGGTGTGAACTACTAACCCTCGCCCCTAGTGTGGACTCGCAGGCTAGCATCACCCTCGTCCCTAGTGTGGACTCGTAGGCGTAAATCCTATACTACTAACCCTCGTCCCTAGTGTGCACTCGCAGGCTAGCATCTACTACTAACCCTCGTCCCTAGTGTGGACTCGCAGGCTAGTATCACCCTCGTCCCTAGTGTGGACTCGCAAGCGTAAACCCTATACTACTAACCCTCGTCCCTAGTGTAGACTCGCAGGCTAGCATCTACTACTAACCCTCGTCCTTAGTGTGGACTCGTAGGCTAGCATCACCCTCGTCTCTAGTGTGGACTCGCAGGTGTGGACCAATAACTACTAACCCTCGTCCCTAGTATGGACTCGCAGGTTAGCTTAAGACACAGATAGCTACTAACCCTCGTCCCTAAGGTGGACTCGCAGGCTAGCTTCACCATTTCAAGACAAGGAGGCATGACTCAATCAAGGCAAGACCAACAAGACATAAGGCTAACTGTGAACACGGTCTATAAATCAATGATACCAATATACGAACAGGATATGAAAGATACATATCAATAATATGAGAAAAACTGGATAACAATAAAAAGACAGTACATTTAAATAAAGCTGTATAGAAAGGCAAAGTATACTTGCCTTAGGTCCTGAGCTGCTGCACGGTTTACAATCTGTATTGATGTCCGAGTAGCCTATTTATGATTTACATGTCAATATATAATTTGTAATTTTAAAAGAGACAACCCTATCTACTTTCTATTAGACTTCTAGGCTAATTTGGTTTTTAAAGCAAGAACTGGTTTCCTTTCTTAAAGCAAGAGAAGGCCTTAGACTTAGTCTTTTCCCAGCCATCTGACTATGGTCAAGAGATCATATACCTTCCTTTTCTAGGCTTCCACCAACTCCCCCTATATAGGTTCAACCTCTACATACAACATACACTTGATGCATCATATGAATGTAACTGCTGCCTTAAAGCTCTGCTACACATGGTTTGGACTCTCAAGAGTTCTACCTGCCCACATGACCCTCTTCATGTGGATACAACTCATAGTCTTAGATGTCACTTCTCTGTATGGAACTAATTTTACTATTAAATTTCCTATATTGCATTGGCAGTAAGGTCCTATATTACTCCTGGTTTGTACCATTACTACCTCCATATCTTTATAGCCTTAACAAAGGATAGATGAGGAATAAGCAATCAACGGGACTTAATCAGTAGAACATATTCATGAGTTGAACCACTAGTATATGAACAACTCCAGGAATTATAACAACTTCTTGTCGTTGAGCTACACCAGGAATTATAAGAACCAATTGCTTCAAACCCCATCATCCATAAACCACTTGACTGATACAAAAGTTTATATAGGACTTGAACAAAAAAAAGTTTTTAGAACTTTGAACGAAATAATGAACCACAAATATGAACCATGGACTGCAGGAAAAATATCTAAGTTTACTCTAGAACTGAACTTTGAAAATGCAGGGGTGTAACCCTGAGAGCAGTTTGCTTGTATGTCAAGAATAGGGCTCGACAGTGCATTGTGAAGTGTCCTGGTGATTGGGACAGGCAATAGGCAGATGATTGATGAATCGATTGAATGTAAATCTATCCTCCTCATCTCCTGTATTCCTCACTACCAGTGCACCTTAACTCAAGTTTTCACAAAAGATAGTGTCTGCTTGTTAAAACTCATCTCCAAGGTATCAGGCCTCACAGAAAGGGCAAGATATCATTAAGCCTACATGATGCCAGCAGAAACATTGAACTTCCCTTGGGGATGCTAAGATTAAAGGTGTAACGTTGGCATACATCTGTCATACAGCATCAAAACCACTTCCCTAAGAGTGGATGTTTTACTAATTCCATCAAAATACTTCTAGGAGGGCCATTTACTAAAGACATCAAGCAACTTCTTCACAGAAATGCAAGAAGATAAATTTAAACACCCATAAAGTTGCAAACCCGAACATGTCTATTGTCTCTTCCACCTAATCTATGCACAATGAATAAAGTCTAGAATCCAGATACCAATATCAGCATACTGCAGTACATGCCACAGATACAATAGCCATACACATCCAATAAATGAAGTTACAGATCATATTTCTTGACATCTAAGCAACCAAAAGAGAACTCAGCTGAGAAAAATGCAAATATTGCTAAGTTTCACCCTAAGGTGGGTTTAGCATATATGAGATGAACCCTCTTCAACTAATCTCTCTATGGATCCTTTAGACAAGTCAGATTTCATTGCTTAGACATCATGAGTGGCTTGATCTCATATCAAATCATAGATGAGATGGCCTGACAGGGTGTTATATGTATGGGAAAAATCAGATACCTAGAGATGGTATCTCTGATACCTTTATTACCAACCTGAGACCCTCTCCCATATTGTTAGCCTTCCTAGTCTTGTTCCTGGAATCCCTTGCTGAGAAATCATATCACAGTAATTGACTACTGTCCAATGAGTATTGATCAATGCTATGAATTCAACTCCTATGCCCTATGTATCAGTTTGTACAGACCTGGATACGGTCTGTTGATGCTGGCATCGAGCTGATACAAAGGGGATTCACCAGTTATTATCCCTGGGGTACAATGGATGTTCATATAGGTGTCTGTATAGGTGTAAGTACCTATGTGCACCGTGGATCACACTGATTTGATGGAAAACATTTATTGTATAGCCCTAACCATCTCCTCACGACTTGTTCAGTTAAGTCCCATACTCAAGTGTCCAATCTGACCAACTGGCCTCTTCCCTATATCCCTTCATCTTCTACCTATCCACATCCTTATAGCATCTAGGCATTGTCTGTGGGTGAGGGTGCATGACAGTATGAGCAGGGGTGATGACTAATGGGAGTGTAATATAATAGACAGGGACCAACAGGTACCTCCTAGACAAATCAAAGGACTAAGACAAATGTGTGGCCTGAGTTTAAACCCGAGGCAATGATTGGACCTGAATGTTGGCCAATGGGCAGATGCTTGGATGGATGAATGACTGTTACAATATGTATTGAAAAACAAGGGACGGACTACATGTTTTACTCTATTCCTAGGATACAGAGGCATGGCTCCATGCCAATGACTGTGCAGAATAGGTACTTGATACACCATCCAGGTGAACAGGTCCTTCCATCACCTACCCCTACGGATGCAATTTGATAGGAAAACTCCCAATCCCTCTTCCTGTTACTCATATTATTAATTAAGCCTTCTTGACATTATCATAAATACCTCTAATGCAATGGATTTAATAACAAGACTTACTGGTTTAGGAATCATATGTATGCTAAATGAAAAAAAGGGGTTACCTGCTCGAATGTTTCGATCTTGCCGAACCCTTGTTCAACAGCTTCATGAACAGGAGGCACAGGGGATTAGGGTTTTTGAGGGATCAATGGGTACTGCTTCCCCATATATATATCCAATTTGATAAACCTGAGGTGAAGCGGAGATGGAATGAAAAGGATTTGCATTGATCTTCAATTTGAATTCAAATTGAATTCGTTGAAGGCGTGGAGGGTTCTGTTGAAAGGGTATTTGAATTGGGGACTTTTGCACATCAGCCCCTAAAATGCCTTTATTTACTCCTGGGTCCCTGTGTTGATATTTAAGTTGATATTTAAGCCATACACTTTATATATATATAACATAACAATTATATATTGGACAATTAAGAAAGAAAAAACTACCAGGAGGAAAATTGGTCAAGGGGTTGACAACTCTACCCCTTAAACAAATTTCGTCCTTGAAATTTAAGGAGCTGCAATCCACTTATAATGATTAGTCTAGAACAACTGCTATAAAATTATTGCGAATGCTCGTAAGTCAAAGTCAAACATAGTGTCTATTAATAATGCTTTCGCTATAATCTACTAAAAATTTCCGTTATTTGCACCCCGTGGTGTCGCCGTATCCTCTGTGATAATGGCAAGGCTCGTCCTCCTTCTGCGGTTAGTAGTGGTGGGGCACTTGCGTTCTTCTTCGGACAATTGCGAGACAAGTGTTGGTTTAGACAACACGATCATTCGTCACCGCGAATTAGGAAGGGACGTGGATCAATGGTACGAAAAGCAAGAAAGTATAATCGAGAACAAATATGGAGTTTCAAAGACGTAGAGAAATTTCTAGGAGAATTTTCAAGGCAAAGTGGATTGAGATTTCTAAGGTTTAGTCATTATCGCAGGCTCGTATCAGTACAGTTACGTAACCAATACGATATGCTCTGACCTGCATGGGCCACCAAAAAAACTTGTCACGACCCGCACCCGTTTTTCGGATACGAAGCGGGTCCAAGCCCAGCCTACGCTGCAGTGTCGGCGGTAGAACGTTGTCTATACTCACTAGTCATGACAATATAGAGTCACGGGAAATCTATATCTCATCCACAGAATAATCAAGACACAAACAAGATCAGTGAATATCCATGAAACTAAGCAATAATAAAAATAAATTGAATGTATCCAAAATCAATGTCACGTCCGGTGGACACAAATCTACTACCAGTAAACGGATAAATAGAGAAATACAAGAAGTGAACCAACTGGATAAAAACTGCTAATCTAGACCACCTCAACTGCAAGCACTGCGCTCTGATGCTAACTCAAATCCACTCGACTGTGCCTGGCTCAAACTCGGCTAACTTGAAGAGATCATCAGGTCCTCAGAGGACTAGCAAGATACATAAAAACGAGCCTTTCTAACAGATTATTATGCATGAAGGAAAATACGGAATAACAAGTAAACTGAGTAATGAATAAAGCACGAATCTATACACTGTCTACACATAATGAACTGCTGAACAAGGACTAGAGAACTCATGTGAAGATGTCAACGGATAGCCAAATCGAATACTCAAACCCTCGTCCCTAGCGTGGACTCGCAGGTGTGAACTACTAACCCTCGCCCCTAGTGTGGACTCGCAGGCTAGCATCACCCTCGTCCCTAGTGTGGACTCGTAGGCGTAAATCCTATACTACTAACCCTCGTCCTTAGTGTGGACTCGCAGGCTAGCATCTACTACTAACCCTCGTCCCTAGTGTGGACTCGCAGGCTAGCATCACCCTCGTCCCTAGTATGGACTCACAGGCGTAAACCCTATACTACTAACCCTCATCCCTAGTGTGGACTTGCAGGCTAGCATCTACTTTTAACCCTCGTCCCTAGTGTGGACTCGCAGGCTAGTATCACCATCGTCCTTAGTGTGGACTCGCAGTTGTGGACCAATAACTACTAACCCTCGTCCCTAGTGTGGACTCGCAGGTTACCTTAAGACACAGATAGCTACTAACCTTCGTCCCTAAGGTGGACTCGTAGGCTAGCTTCACGATTTCAAGACAAGGAGGCATGACTCAATCAAGGCAAGACCAACAAGACACAAGGCTAACTGTGAACACGGTCAACAAATCAATGATACCAATATACGAACATGATATGAAAGATACATATCAATAATATAAGAAAAACTGGATAACAATAAAAAGACAATGCATATAAATAAAGCTGTGTAGAAAGGCAAAGTATACTTGCCTTAGGTCCTAAGCTGCTGCACGGTTTACAATCTGTATCGATGTTCGAGTAGCATATTTATGATTTACATGTCAATATACAATTTGTAATTTTAAAAGAGACAACCCTATCTACTTTCTATTAGACTTCTAGGCTAATTTGGTTTTTAAAGCAAGAACTGGTTTCCTTTCTTAAAGCAAGAGAAGGCCTTAGACTTAGTCTTTTCCCAGCCATCTGACTATGGTCAAGAGATCATATACCTTCCATTCCTAGGCTTCCACCAACTCCCTCTATATAGGTTCAACCTCTACATACAACATACACTTGATGCATCATATGAATGCAACTGCTGCTTTAAAGCTCTGCCACACATGGTTTGGACTCTCAAGAGTTCTACCTGTCCACATGACCCTCTTTATGTGGATACAACTCATAGCCTTAGATGTCACTTCTCTGTATGGAACCAATTTCACTATTAAATTTCCTATATTGCATTGGCAGTAAGGTCCCATATTACTCCTGGTTTGTACCATTACTACCTCCATATCTTTATAGCCTTAACAAAGGATAGATGAGGAATAAGCAATCAACAGGACTTAATCAGTAGAACATATTCATGAGTTGAACCACTAGTATATGAACAACTCCAGGAATTATAACAACTTCCTGTCGTTGAGCTACACCAGGAATTATAAGAACCAATTGGTTCAAACCCCATCATCCATAAACCACTTGACTGATACAAAAGTTTATATAGGACTTGAACAAAAAAAAGTTTTTGGAACTTTGAACGAAATAATGAACCACACATATGAACCATGGACTGCAGGACAAATATCTAAGTTTACTCTAGAACTGAACTTGGAAAATGCAGGGGTATAACCCTGAGAGCAGTTTGCTTGTATGTCAAGAATAGGGCTCGACAGTGCATTGTGAAGTGTCCTGGTGATTGGGACAGGCAATGGGCAGATGATTGATGAATCGATTGAATGTAAATCAATCCTCCCAATCTCCTGTATTCCTCACTACCAGTGCACCTTAACTCAAGTTTTCACAAAAGATAGTGTCTGCTTGTTAAAACTCATCTCCAAGGTATCAGGCCTCACAAAAAGGGCAAGATATCATTAAGCCTACATGATGCCTGCAGAAACATTGAACTTCCATTGAGGATACTAAGATTAAAGGTGTAACGTTGGCATACATCTGTCATACAGCATCAAAACCACTTCCCTAAGAGTGGATGGTTTACTAATTCCATCAAAATACTTTTAGGAGGGCCATTTACTAAAGACATCAAGCAACTTCTTCACAGAAATACAAGAAGATAAATTTAAACACCCATAAAGTTGCAAACCCGAACATGTCTATTGTCTCTTCCACCTAATCTATGCACAATAAATAAAGTCTAGAATCCAGATACCAATATCAGCATACTGCAGTACATGCCACAGATACAATAGCCATACGCATCCAATAAATGAAGTTACAGATCATATTTCTTGACATCTAAGCAACCAAAAGAGAACACAGCTGAGAAAAATGCAAATATTGCTAAGTTTCACCCTAAGGTGGGTTTAGCATATATGAGATGAACCCTCTTCAACTAATCTCTCTATGGATCCTTTAGACAAGTCAGATTTCATTGCTTAGACATCATGAGTGGCTTGATCTCATATCAAATCATAGATGAGATGGCCTGACAGGGTGTTATATGTATGCGAAAAGTCGGATACCTAGAGATGGTATTTCTGATACCTTCATTACAAACCTGAGACCCTCTTCCATATTGTTTGCCTTCCTAGTCTTATTCCTGGAATCCCTTACTGAGAAATCAAATCACAGTAATTGACTACTGTCCAATGAGTATTGATCAATGCTATGAATTCAACTCCTATGCCCTATGTATCAGTTTGTACAGAACTGGATACGGTCTGTTGATGCTGGCATCAAGCTGATACAAAGGGGATTCACCAGTTATTATCCCTGGGGTACAATGTATGTTCATATAGGTGTCTGTATAGGTGTAAGTACCTATGTGCACCGTGGATCACACTGATTTGATGGGAAACATTTATTGTATAGCCCTAACCATCTCCTTACGACTTGTTCAGTTAAGTCCCATACTCAAGTGTCCAATCTGACCAACTGGCCTCTTCCCTATATCCCTTCATCTTCTACCTATCCACATCCTTATAGCATCTAGGCATTGTCTGTGGGTGAGGGTGCAGGACAGTGTGAGCAGGGGTGATGACTAATGGGAGTGTAATATAATAGACAAGGACCAACAGGTACCCCCTAGACAAATCAAAGGACTAAGAAAGATATGTGGCCTAAGTTTAAACCCGAGGCAATGACTGGACCTGAATGTTGGCCAATGGGCAGATGCAAGGATGGGTGAATGACTATTACAATATGTATTGAAGAACAAGGGACTGACTACATGTATTGCTCTATTCCTAGGATGCAGGGGCATGGCTCCATGCCAATGACTGTACAGAATAGGTACTTGATACACGATCCAGGTGAACATGTCCTTCCATCACCTACCCCTACGGTTGCAATTCGATAGGAAAACTCCCAATCCCTCTTCCTGTTACTCATATTATTAAATAAGCCTTCTTGACATTATCACAAGTACCCCTAATGCAATGGATTTAATAACAAGACTTACTGGTTTAGGAATCATATGTATGCTAAATGAAAAGAAGGGGTTACCTACTCGAATGTTTCGATCTTGCCGAACCCTTGTTCAACAGCTTCATGAACAGGAGGCACAGGGGATTAGGGTTTTTGAGGGATCAATAGGTACTGCTACACCATATATATATCCAATTTGATAAACCTGAGGTAAAGCGGAGATGGAATGAAAAGGATTTGCATTGATCTTCAATTTGAATTCAAATTGAATTCGTTGAAGGTATGGAGGGTTCTGTTGAAAGGGTATTTGAATTGGGGACTTTTGCACATCAGACCCTAAAATGCCTTTATTTATTCCTGGGTCCCTGTATTGATATTTAAGCCATACACTATATATATATATATATAACATAACAATTATATATTGGACAATTAAGAAAGAAAAAAAAATACCAGGAGGAAAAATTAGTCAAGGGGTTGACAACTCTACCCCCCTTAAATAAATTTTCTCCTCGAAATTTAAGGAGCTGCAATCCACTTAAAATGATTAGTCTAGAACAACTGCTATAAAATTATTGCAAATGCTCGTAAGTCAAAGTCAAACAGTGTCTATTAATAATGCTTTCGCTATAATCTACTGAAAATTTCTGTTATTTGCTCCTCGTTGTGTCGTCGTATCCTCTGTGATAATGGCAAGGCTCGTCCTCCTCAAGCGGTTGGTAGTGGTGGGGCACTTGCGTTCTTCTTCGGACAATTGCGAGACAAGTGTTGGTTTAGACAACACGATCATTCGTCATCGCGAATTAGGAACGGACGTGGATCATTGGTACGAAAAGCAAGAAAGTATAATCGAGAACAAATATGGAGTTTCAAAGACGTAGAGAAATTTCTAGAAGAATTTTTAAGGCAAAGTGGATTGAGATTTCTAAGGTTTAGTCATTATCGCAGGCTCGTATCAGTACAGTTACGTAACCGATACGATATGCTTTGACCTGCATGGGCCACCAAAAAAACTTGTCACGACCCGCACCCATTTTTCGGATATGAAGCGTGTCCAAGCCCAGCCTACGCTGCAGTGTCGGTGGTAGAATGCTGTCTATACTCACTAGTCACGGCAATCTAGAGTCACGAGATATCTATATCTCATCCACAGAATAATCAAGACACAAACAAGATCAGTGAATATCCATAAAACTAAGCAACAATGAAAACAAATTGAATGTATCCAAAATCAATGTCACGTCCGGTGGACACAAATCCACTACCAGTAGACGGATAAATAGAGAAATACAAGAAGTGAACCAACTGGATAAAAACTGCTAATCTAGACCACCTCAACTGCAAGCACTGCGCTCTGATGCTAACTCAAATCCACTCGACTGTGCCTGGCTCAAACTCGGCTAACCTGAAGAGATCATCAGGTCCTCAGAGGACTAGCAAGATAAATAAAAACGAGCCTTTCTAACAGATTATTATGCATGGAGGAAAATACGGAATAACAAGTAAACTGAGTAATGAATAAAGCACGAATCTATACACTGTCTACACATAATGAACTGCTGAACAAGGACTAGAGAACTCATGTCAAGATGTCAACGGATAGCCAAATCGAATAATCAAACCCTCGTCCCTAGCGTGGACTCGCAGGTGTGAACTACTAACCCTCGCCCCTAGTGTGGACTCGCAGGCTAGCATCACCCTCGTTCCTAGTGTGGACCCGCAGGCATAAACCCTATACTACTAACCCTCGTCCCTAGTGTGGACTCGCAGGCTAGCATCTACTACTAACCCTCGTCCCTAGTGTGGACTCGCAGGCTAGCATCACCCTCGTCCCTAGTGTGGACTCGCAGGCGTAAATCCTATACTACTAACCCTCGTCCCTAGTGTGGACTCGCAGGCTAGCATCACCCTCGTCCCTAGTGTGGACTTGCAGGTGTAGACCAATAACTACTAACCCTCGTCCCTAGTGTGGACTCGTAGGTTAGCTTAAGACACAGATAGCTACTAGCCCTCGTCCCTAAGGTGGAGTTGCAGGCTAGCTTCACGATTTCAAGACAAGGAGGCACGACTCAATCAAGGCAAGACCAATAAGACACAAGGCTAAATGTGAACACGGTCTACAAATTAATGATACCAATATACGAACAGGATATGAAAGATACATATCAATAATATGAGAAAAACTGGATAGCAATAAAAAGACAGTGCATGTAAATAAAGCTGTGTAGAAAGACAAGGTATACTGCCTTAGGTCCTGAGCTGCTGCACGGTTTACAATCCGTATCGATGTCCGAGTAGCCTGTTTATGATTTACATGTCAATATACAATTTATAATTTTAAAAGAGACAAACCTATCTACTTTCTATTAGACTTCTAGGCTAATTTGGTTTTTAAAGCAAGAACTGGTTTCCTTTCTTAAAGCAAGAGAAGGCCTTAGACTTAGTCTTTTCCCAGCCATCTGACTGTGGTCAAGAGATCATATACCTTCCTTTCCTAGGCTTCCACCAACTCCCCCTATATAGGTTCAACCTCTACATACAACATACACTTGATGCATCATATGAATGCAACTGCTGCTTTAAAGCTCTGCCACACATGGTTTGGACTTTCAAGAGTTATACCTGCCCACATGACCCTCTTCATGTGGATACAACTCATAGTCTTAGATGTCACTTCTCTATATGGAACCAATTTCACTATTAAATTTCCTATATTACATTGGCAATAAGGTCCCATATTACTCCTGGTTTGTACCATTACTACCTCCATATCTTTATAGCCTTAACAAAGGATAGATGAGGAATAAGCAATCAACAGGACTTAATCAACAGAACATATTCATGAGTTGAACCACTAGTATATGAACAACTCCATGAATTATAACAGCTTCCTGTCGTTGAGCTACACCAGGAATTATAAGAACCAATTGGTTCAATCCCCATCATCCATAAATCACTTGACTGATACAAAAGTTTATATAGGACTTGAACAAAAAGAAGTTTTTGGAACTTTAAACGAAATAATGAACCACACATATGAACCATGGACTGCAGGACAAATATCTAAGTTTACTCTAGAACTGAACTTGAAAATACAGGGGTGTAACCCTGAGAGCAGTTTGCTTGTTTGTCAAGAATAGGACTCGACAGTGCATTATGAAGTGTCCGGGTGATTGGGACAGGCAATTGGCAGATGATTATTGAATCGATTGAATGTAAATCAATCCTCCCCATCTCCTGTATTCCACACTACCAGTGCACCATAACTCAGGTTTTCACAAAAGATAGTGTCTGCTTGTTAAAACTCATCTCTAAGGTATCAGGCCTCACAGAAAGGGCAAGATATCATTAAGCCTACATGATGCCAGCAGAAACATTGAACTTCCCTTGAGGATGCCAAGATTAAAGGTGTAACGTTGGCATACATCTGTCATACAGCATCAAAACCACTTCCCTAAGAGTGGATGTTTTACTAATTCCATCAAAATACTTCTAGGAGGGCCATTTACTAAAGACATCAAGCAACTTCTTCACAGCAATGCAAGAAGATAAATTTAAACACCCATATAGTTGCAAACCCGAACATGTCTATTGTCTCTTCCACCTAATCTATGCATAATGAATAAAGTCTAGAATCTAGATACCAATATCAGCATACTGCAGTATATGCCACAGATACAATAGCCATATGCATCCAATAAATGAAGTTACAGATCATATTTCTTGACATCTAAGCAACCAAAAGAGAACTCAGCTGAGAAAAATACAAATATTGCTATGTTTCACCCTAAGGTGGGTTTAGCATATATGAGATGAACCCGCTGCAACTAATCTCTGTGTGGATCCTTTAGACAAGTCAGATTTCATTGCTTAGACATCATGAGTGGCTTGATCTCATATGAAGTCATAGATGAGATGGCCTGACAGGGTGTTATATGAATGGGAAAACTCGGATACCTAGAGACGGTATCTCTGATACCTTCATTACCAACCTGAGACCCTCTCCCGTTCTGTTAGCCTTCCTAGTCTTGTTTCTGGAATCCCTTGCTGAGTAATCATATCACAGTAATTGACTACTGTCCAATGAGTATTGATCAATGCTATGAATTGAACTCCTATGCCCTGTGTATCAGTTTGTACAGACCTGGATACGGTCTGTTGATGCTGGCATCGAGTTGATACAAAGGGGATTCACCAGTTATTATCCCTGGTTTATAATGGATGTTCATATAGGTGTCTGGATATGTTTAAGTACCTATGTGCACAATGGATCACACTGATTAGATGGGAAACATTTATTGTATAGCCCTAACCATCTCCTCACGACTTGTTCAGTTAAGTCCCATACTCAAGTGTCCAATCTGACCAACTGGCATCTTCCCTATATCCCTTCATCTTCTACCTATCCACATCCTTATAGCATCTAGGCATTGCCTGTGGGTGAGGGTACAGGGCAGTGTGAACAGGGGTGATGACTAATAGGAGTGTAATATAATGGACAGGGACCAACAGGTACCCCCTAGACAAATCAAAGGACTAAGACAGATGTGTGGCCTGAGTTTAAACCCGAGGCAATGACTGGACCTGAATGTTGGCCCATGGGCAGATGCAAGGATGGATGAATGACTGTTATAATATGTATTAAAGAACAAGGGACTGACTACATGTATTGCTCTATTCCTAGGATGCAGGGGCATGGCTCCATGCCAATGACTGTACAAAATAGTTACTTGATACACCAGCCAGGTGAACAGGTCCTTCCATCACCTATCCCTACGGTTGCAATTTGATAGCAAAACTCCCAATCCCTCTCCCTGTTACTCATATTATTAATTAAGCCTTCTTGACATTATCACAAATACCTCTAATGCAATGGATTTAATAACAAGACTTACTGGTTTAGGAATCATATGTATGCTAAATGAAAAGAAGGGGTTACTTTCTCGAATGTTACGATCTTGCTGAACCCTTATTCAACAGCTTCATGAACAGGAGGCGCGGGAGATTAGGGTTTTTGAGGGATCAATGGGTACTGCTACCCCATATATATATATCTAATTTGATAAACCTGAGGTGAAGAGGAGATGGGATGAAAAGGATTTGCATTGATCTTCAATTTGAAGTCAAATTGAATTCGTTGAAGGTGTGGAGGGTTCTGTTGAAAGGGTATTTGAATTAGGGACTTTTGCACATCAGCCCCTAAAATGCCTTTATTTACTCCTGGGTCCCTGTATTGATATTTAAGCCATACACTATATATATATATCACATAACAATTATATATTGGACAATTAAGAAAGAAAAATAAAATAAAAAAATATTAGGAGAAAAAATTGGTCAAGGGGTTGACAATAATTCTCACATATTTCTTGAAACCCTAATCCTAGAACACGACAAATCGTTGTGGCCATTCGGCTGCTACTATCGTGGCTTACAACATTAGGACTGTCAGGCTTCCTACAGTCCTACATTAAGTTATGACTGCCAGCCCCCTGGCAGTCCTACATTAAGTTATGACTGCCAGGGAGATGGCAATCCTGTCCCAAACTCTCTATGAAGAGAGTTTTAATATGAAACTCTCTTCACAGAGAGTGTGAAGAGAGTTTCATACAAGACTGTCAGCCCCTAGCAGTCCAGCATTAAGTTAGGACTGCCAGCCCCCTGACAGTCCTAACTTAATACAGGACTACCAGGGGGCCTAAAATTATACCAACAATAACAATACAAGTTCTCAGGAAGCATAGACGCACCAAATTTCGTTGCTGTGTTGGAGCACCAAAATTTGGTGTCGGCTTGGACATCAAACAGGCACTCCAAAATACACTGGTATAAGGTAAGAACTATGACGTGTGTGTAGCCATTTATGTACCGTGTCGTATCAGTAATTGTGTCGATGTAACGTATCACAACAATTGACAATTAACAATACAAAATTTAAAAGAACTGAGCTAAAAATTGTTTTCTTACTGCTTAGCAGTGTATATTCCAACAAAAAACAAAGTTTATTTAGTCCTAACATCAAAGTACCGCGAGAGATCCTGACAAAACTTACTCAAGAATGTCCACAATCACGAAACTACAATTGAATCGACCGATTACATGACAAATATGACCAATATTCAGACTGCCAGGCTTCCTGCAGTCCTATATTAAGTTAGGACTGCCAGTCCCCTAACTTAATGTAGGACTGCAAGGGGGCTGGCAGTCCTGACTTAATGTAGGACTGCAAAAAGTCTGGCTGTCCTGCTTTATATTAGGACTGCCATAACCCTGGCAGTCCTTCTTTACATACAAAATACAGCATTTCGGGATACATGGTTAGAAGATGTTAAGAACATTCACTTTAAATGGTTTTGGTGTCACAGTTGTAATTACATTAATTTCAGAAGGAATATAGTGTCTAAAGTGCGACTGGAAACGACCAAAGGCGTCAATCAGTAGGTAGGGACATTGCAGCTGAGCCCCAAGTCAACACCAGAAGAATTTGTCAGAAACAGTAGAAGGGAAAACGATGAGGGTCATTCTCTTCTGCACAACTTTTGGGTTGGTGCGTTCACTATATATATACTTACTGCTATATATATACTTGCTGCTATTATCAGATATATATATACTTACTTCTATTATCAGATAAATGATGAACGTTCGCTATATATATACTTACTGCAATTATCAGATAAAGCATTCCAAAAAGAGTAAAGATACTTGAGTAACATTTGTTTCACAGACAAAATAATAATGCGAATAGATAGATAGATAGAGAGTATAAGAACAAAATTAGTTGTAGCTTGGTGCGAGTTGTTAGAAACATAAGATGAAGGCTCTATTTGCTTTGCTTGTGAGGAAGGAAGCTCAATAAGGAAAGTGTGAAAGCCCTGCACTGCATCATGAACAAACCTCCACCCAACTTAACTCTATAGACACATGCATAACTTACCACACTGCACTGCATCATGAACAACCCCCCCCCCCCCATATGAGCATTATGCAGTTGAAAACATTAGGACTGCCAGGCCTCTGGTAGTCCTATTGTAAAGTAGGACTGTCACAGTCCTTGCAGTCCTCTTTCACAAGTGGACTGCAGGGACTGTGGCAGTCCTACTTTATATTAGGACTGCCACAGGCCTGGCAGTCCTAATGTAATTCAGCCCCGACTGTAGCAACTGAACGGCCAAAACAAGACGCTCGTTTGTCGTGTTCTAGGGTTAGGGTTTCGAGAAAAAATATGGGTTTGTCATGTTCGAAAATTCTATTCATGAACCCTAAAGGGATTCTAAACCTAATTTATTAAAACTTTTTTGAGAATTAAAAATATTTTAGGGTTTTGAATAGAATGTAAAAAATTCTCGAAGAAATTAGGGAAGAATGTACCTAGAATCCGATTGCTTCGACTTGTATGTCATCTCTTCGAATCTAGGAATGTTGTTGAAGAAATTTTGGTAGAGAATTGGAAATGGAGTGGTGGAGGAGAAGAGAGTAGGTTTTGGGAGAGGAAGAGGGAGAGCTTTTTTTTTTTGATGTAGAGAGAGAGAGAGTAAAATGGAATATAAAAAAGAAGAATGGAGGATTTAGAGGGTTGGGCTACCCCCAAGCAAATTTTGGGTGCCCCCCAGCAAAAGTTCTAGCTACCTGCTTGGGCTGCCCCCAAGTAAGGGCTGTCCCCAATTAAAAAATTTGGTGCCCTTAGAAAAACCCTTTAAGAACTTAGATTTAAAAGAAAATATGCAGTATCATCAACCAACATCGAAATCCGGAATTCCTAAAGATAAGAAAAGTAAATACGCAAAGAATGATCATCAAAATTGCTAAGAATATTTTCAAAAGCTTTCATAGTACACTTATAGAAGTAAATATATAATATAAGTGTGTACTAATAAAGGAGGTAAAATTTACAAAAATAAAGTAAAGATACGATCTAGTGCTTCTTAAAAGAACACTCATAAATAATCATGAGCAAGTCATTAATAAATATTTTCTCTCAAAATCCCAACTTAACGATATAAAACAAATATATACAGAAAGTTAGGAGACTACTAAAAAGGTATACATGACATAATTCAGATATAGATTAAATAAGAGTCATGTATCAAAAATGTCAACCAAAAAGCCAAGAAAAACATCATTAAGGGAGGCTTTGAGGAAGAAGCTAATAAAGAAAAGAACACAAATTTGTTCAAAGAAATCAATAGCTAATGTATGAGGTAAGCACAAGTTTGAAGATAACAAGTATAATTAAATACTTTTCAAAATAATATAGAACTTGAACTAAACTCAATATTTCCCCATAAAGATATTTATACAAAATATATATTAGTATAAGAAATATATAAATTATAATGAAATATTCATGTATCCTTAATAAGCATTAAAAGAAATATATCACAAGATGAAAAACATGTATAAATATGCTTTATTAGGCAAAGATTTAATTGATTCATAAGAAGTTAATCAAAAAGAAAATATGAGAATCAATAGTGAATATATTATGCAAGCACAAGGTTAACATAAAAGTATATGTATATACTTTTCAAGTAAAAAAGAAGACATGTGCTAAACATACATATCCACAGTATACCGATTAAAAATATGACATGTTAAAGATAAATCGATAAGAAGTAACAATTTCAAAAAATATATATTAAAGACGGAGAGTCAAAAATACATTAACAAAAAAAAACTTAAGCTTCTATGGACTAGAGTGGTATGCATGCTTTATAGGTAAAGACTAAAAGAACATACATAGATAAATGTGTCACACTAATAGACAATGAGTAAAAGACTATATAGTGTAAAATAATCATTTAAGCTAAACAACTAGTTATGCTAGGAGTATATCTCACATTGATTTATATAATAAATAGTTAAAAAAATATCAATGAAAGATAATAGCGAGACATTAATAAGAACATGCTAGATACTAAAAAAAATTAGGAAGCATGTTACCGAAGTGGTTCTAGTAACCATACTTGTGTTGGTGTAATTGCTTGGATGATGACCTTTGTAGCTTTGCAATCATCAACACGTTCCATGGTTCTGTGATTTAGCATAAATAGCCCTACCTAAAATATTAGGTGAAGACTTTGGTATCCAACACTTGGATCCACATTTGTTAGCTTTGGGAACTCATTTTCACAAGTTCATATCAACTAGCTTTCTAATCTAACAATTATTAGAAATGTGTCCATCCATACAGCAATAATGACAGAAAGTATTAAAACTAGTGCTACATACAGCAATATGAGAATGTGTAGCAGTGTGATATAATGTACGTGGATACTTGTAATAGAAAGCATGGTTCCGTAAAGCTTTACCTTTGCTTGCTTCCTTTGTAAAAGATCTATCGTGTATGACTTTGTGATGTGTCACGTGTCTCGTGTTAGACTGAGTCATAGGTTGTACTACCTACTTTTCCAGTCTAATCTCTAACTTTTTAGAGTTAGCACAGATCTTATCATATTTAGCAGAGAGAGCGTCAATTCTACATGAAGCAATAGAATACTTCTTCTTTTTTGTTTCTAATTCCTCCTTAAGTTTAGCATTTTCTTGAGTGATTTTTTTAATACAATCAAGTGCCTCATGCTATCTACTCAAGTGTGAAAATATCAGTAGAATTATCATAAGTAGAAGTGATTCTAGCATCATTCAATAAGAAAGTAAACTTTTTATTCTCATGCTTATATGATAGAATATCCTTTCTAGCTTGCTTATACTTATCTAATACTTTCTTGTGTTCTTCCAATAGATCACTAAAAGCATCAGATAACTCATCCTTAAAAAATTTACTCTTTATTAAGAGGACTACTTTGTACCTTATTAGATAATGACATTGAGCATATATTTGCAGTTTGACGAGGTCTCTCTTCTTCTTCAGAATCACTTTCTTCACTTTCACACCATATGCTCATGGTAGCGTACTTATGAGATGATGATTTTCCTTTGTTTGGTCGTTCTAGTGATTCTCCTCTTTAGTAGTAGTAGGACAATTTTTTATGATGTGGCCCGATCTTCTACAGTTGTGGCATACAATCTCTTCTTCATATAAGGGATTGTGTTGTACCTTAAATATCGATGCCATTATGTACACATTTGCATCATTATGAGGACTATCATATTCTCTGGAGTCGCTAACTTTGCTTTTATACCTGCACTCATAAGCAGCTTCAAAAAGTTTTCAAATTTTGTGAGATGTCGTGCAAGTAGTAATAAGATTGAATACATTTATGTCTAAAGCACAATTAAAAGCATACATTATTCTTACATCAAGGCTGGATAACTTCTTCTTTTCTTTCATGTAACTATAATAAGGCTTGTTAATAATAGAGAAAGTGAGAATAGAGGTGATAATAGGCTTTTTGTAGCCATTGATGACAATTGACAATAAGTCAAAGTCTAGAGACTTTAGGTACAAGCACGTTCGTGTTTTTCAGTACATGTAGTTTGTTGCATCAAATAGTAGGAGTCTATTTGTGGAGTGCCCTTCACCTGTCAATATTGATTTCACGGCTGCCATATGTATACTCTCTAGAGTGTTATATTAGAATATAACCTGCTCTGATACCAATTATAGGAACATTGAGCACCTCTAGAGAGGGGGTGAATAGAGTGTGCGTACGTGGAGCGAAAATAATTACCACTTTAAATAATTTTAGCAGTTATAACTATGGAAGATAAGAGACACTAAATAAAATATAGTAAGCAAGAGATCAGAGAATCAAACTGAGTGAACATAGCGATGTATACTGGTCTCCCTCTGAGAGGACTACTCCAGTCTTGAGTACTCTTGCTCATTGTTAATCTACTATTCACAAGCTAAATAAGAGCTTGTAATCTCTTACAACACCATAGCTTGGGAACGAGCACACGACTGACTCCAACGAACTAATTCTAAAAATTGGAACATTTTCTGAATTTCAACCTCTGATATAACTCTTCAGAACCAAAACACTAGATCGAACATAACTGTACTGGCTTTGGCTAAGAGTGGTATAGGCGAGATGCGGAAGCTTTAGAGCCTTGAAAATACTTAAGAAAGGTAGAGAAGAGAGAGTGAATGAGTGATTAGAAATATAAAAAAACCTTCTCTATTTATAGTGTTTTTGGGGATCGAACTCGTGCAGCATTCGAACTGAGTTCGAATGCTAGAATATCGCAAACGAACATTGGATACAGATTTGGTGGAAGCAAAATTTAAAATATCCTGACATAACTCGGGCAGAGTTAGGACAGAGTTCGGTCAGAGTTCTGCCAGAACTGTTTGGGCCAAAATTTGATGGGTTTTGGGCAATTTTGGTATGTTGACTTTTGTATATAAATTTGTGGATAGGTAGGAATGATATTGTGGACTGACGATACCTAAGCCAATACCGATCCGATCAATCTCACATTTTTTCTAGACCCAAATAAAAGAAAAACTACATAATAAATATGAAAACCAATAGCCCTTTGATGTCGTCTTTTTTTTGCATTTGAGCAGACTTGTAGATGTATTTTTCCTTAACGACAGTCGTCCAAAGATAAACATATCTAGAACCTCCGATACGAGGCCCCAGATAGGTCGTTGGGTGGTTCAGAGAAATTTTTTTGTATAATACCATTTTTGCCCATCATTAATTCTCTATTGCATATGTCCTGAGTTGATCATGCTCACTGCTTATCTGTAAGTACATGTTAAGCGAACAAAATAGTATGATGTAGTATGATACAAGCATAGCAATATGATATAATGAACATTCTGGACAAGGCTAAGTTAAGTAGCAACATGTAGTGAATACATAAATATTAGTGACATCACTATGTTAAACTTAATTAATTAGCCATATTCAAAAAATATGATATAATCATTTGGCTAACATTCCACCTACAAAAGAATTTACAGATGAAACTTTTGGTAGCCATTTTTTGTAGGGTCCTGAGATGTTATTTTTCGGTATCCATGCATATATCTTTAAATCAACAAGCTTTCTAACTCTACATGCAGGAGAAATGTGACCAATGGTGCCACAATAATGACATATGGCATATTGAGTGTTAGATGCAATGTATTATGCATGATTGGTAGGTCTTGGTTTTCTAGTTGGATATTGATATAAAATGCATGCCTATTAGTCTTCTAGGGCTAAGGTTGGTTGGGTTTGGTCTGATAGTGTTAGGTTTGACAGAGATTTAGTGTATTGGTAAGTGACACGTGTTAGGGTAGGAAGCAACAACCTCAGGCTATTTTCTTAACCTAATTTCCAACTCTTTGAAAGTGTCATATAATGTATTGTAGTCAGCAGTGAGTGCATCATTTCTGACTAGTGCTTACTGAAGACTTTTCTTCACTTTGAGTAGGTTTTTCTCTAATTTGGTAATGCTCTTGTCTTTCTCTTTGGATAGTCTTGTGGTCTAGTGTAACTGCAATTTAACAGAAGAAAGCTCACCTACCATACTAGAATTACCATTACTTCCAACCACAGCTAGTAGGTCGGTAAGTCTTTCTATTTTACCTTTGTACTCTTTCAGTACCTTCTTAGAATTTTGGTCTTTGCTACGCAGTTTTCTGTAATCACCTAAGAGGTCACTAAAGCCTTCACTTAACTGTTCAAAGGTAAAATCATCATATGTATCAAACAGGGGGTTAATATTTACCTGATCAAATACCATTAAGCATACATTTGTAGCATCGTCTTATTGTTCTTCTTCTGAGTCACTGGCTTCACTTTCATGCAATATTCTTGTGTTGGCATACCATCTGGATGTTGATTTCTTTAGGTAACTCTTGTTATACTTGTTGCTTTTTCTGGTTTATGATGATACTGTCGGACAGTCCTTCTTGATATGTCATTTCTTCTTACAACCACAGCAGTTTGGATCTTCTTTATTGTTGCTGTTGTTGACTATTGAATTTCATGAACTTCTTGAACTTCCTTACTAGAACAGCTTGATCTTCAGAGTCAGAGTCATTGTCGATGGAATCATCTTCGACAGATCTTCTGTGTCGATCTTTGAGAGAGATCGACTTCTCCTTTGGTGCAACTTCTTCAAAGTCTTGAAGTTCTAACTTATGAGTAACTTACCCATCAGTGTTTCAAGAGACATAATAGTGAGGTCGTTTCCATCAATGATTGCCAAAGCCTTTAGAATCCAGTTCTTGATGAGAGCTCATAGAAGTTTGTAAATTTTCTCATGGTTATTGTATTCCTTGCCTAATGAAGACAGAAGATTTACAATATACAAAAGTCTTGTAAACATCTGAGTGACGGATTCATTTGGCTTCATCTTGAACGTCTCATACTCGTGAGTAAGTATGTTGATCTTTGACTCCTTGACTTTTGTTGTTCCTTCGTGAGTAACTTTCAGAAGTTTTCACACTTTATTTGATGTTGTGCATGTAGATACTCTTTTAAATTCAGTCCTGTCTAAGGCACAAAACAAAGCGTTAATAGCACGTGCGTCAAGACTGTCATGTTTCTTTTCAGCTTCAGCATATATACTTGTCATGGGGTTTCTCAACCAACTCTCCATCAACAAGAATACCGCGTACAGGCTTTTTATAGTCATTAATCACAATAGGCTATAAGTCAAAATCTAGAGATTTTAAGAAAAAAACTCATACGTATTTTCCAGTATGTATAATTTGTACCATCAAACAGTGAAGGTCTATTTGTAGCCTAGCCTTTACATATGAATTTCATAGTTGCCATGTGTGATATAAAGTGATCTATATAACTATAGAATAGATAAGAATATAATAGCTATGTTGCCTTGCTTTACCTGTATATCCCACTATGATACCAATTGTAGGAATATAATATAAAGCGCTATACTCTAGAGGAGGATGAATAGAGTAGGCAGCAAAAAATTAGCTACTTAAAAATGTTAGCAATAAGATCACAGAATATATATATCACAAGTATGTAAATAAAAAGCAGTGATCAGAAAGCAAACGTAAACACGGCGATGTATACTGGTTTTCCTCTTATGAGGACTATTCCAGCCAGAAGAACTCTAGCTTCCAGTTGAACCCACTATGAAAAAATACCGCAAGTTTTTATCCAAAGTCCTTGCAACTTCTACAACGCGAGCTTTGATCCGAAGTACACAACCAACTTCAATTGTGAAGTAGCTTTCTTCAATCAAGCCTCTAATTATAATCACTCTAAAATTTCTAGACCGTATTGCACTAGCAAATTGACTAGAGGATTGTAACTAGCTTGAGATTTGAAAATAAAAGAGCTTAGAACACTTTGGAATACCGTAGTAGGCTTAGAGAGAAGAGAGGTGTTTTCACATGAGGAAAATTCTTCTCTATTTATAATTTTTTCAAAGGTAAAATTTGAACTGACTCTTTGAGAGAATCTCGGCAAATAGCAGTTACATCCTTAACTGCGGGATAACAAAGTCCAAAATCTGACGGGAACTAACCGAACTCGGGCCGAATTCTTCTTGGGTCCAGAGTTAGATTTTTGGGATTTTGTAAATTGGTTTTTTGACTTTTTGAAAAGTTTAAATGCAGTCAAAAGCTTTTTATAAAATGGGCTATTTTCAAAATAAAGGATATTTAAAAAAAAATTGGGATAGCCTATTTGCCAGTACGACTCGGTATACATCGTATTCCTAGACTCAGTATATAAAAATTACGTTGAATATGAAATACAGACTCATGTGGCGAAACAACTTTGATCTTGAACGGAACGGTAGTAGTTCTCAGTAATCGTCCAAGTAGCCCTTATATCGAGATAGGGTTAGATCAATTATTAAAATCAGGTTTGACCATGACTAACGAGCCAACAGATACGTGATCAACAGCACCTCTACTTTTGTCATATAATGGACCGAGGCAAGTTGTCCTCTCTCTTTGATGTCGGGGTTGAAATGCTAAAGCCTTGATTCCGCTTAGGTTACTCGATGTCTTTGAAAGAGACAAACCTTCTGGCGATTAAGAGGGACTGGTATTTGATAAGGACGGCCTCGCCTTTTATGTTCCATCAACCGATCGGCACCTTTCGCTCTCGATTTTCTTCTACTTCGTCGAAAAGTGGCGTATGGAATGGGAATTAACCCCGAAGCAGGGGGTTTAATGATGGGCCATTTTAAGGTGGAAATGCATTAAAAAAGAAAGGATACTTTCGAGTGTGTCCGTGACGGTCCATCATACACTTTAAGGTGGTGTTTTCTGGTCACCTGCTTATCAATTTTACCTCGAATGTACATCCGTTCAGGGCTTCTCTTTTCGTCAATCGGCTTCTAGCGACGGGATGCACATATCCGAAAGGAACCTTCCGAGTCAAAGGTTGGATCTATATAGAGGCTAAATGGCATGAATTAATCCAATGGGTATTATGTAGGTTCAAGACAGAGCTGAAAGGTACCGGCTTGCGTCGTGCCATAAGAGCTACTGGAAATGGTATGAAGATCAACCAGCCCCTGTTCATGGCTTTGTTGGAGATGTACAATCACCACACTGGGACTTTCTATACTCAATGTGGAGAGATAGGACTGGCCCTCCATAAAATGTACGCCATCACAAAGTTGCCTTAGGGTAAAGAGCCGTATGAAGAATATACACCTAGCAAATAGGAGTTTTTGGGACTGGAGAACAAGTATCCTGAATTGATGGCAGTGTACAAAGAACTACTTTGCCATAATCAGGTATGTGTATGCTAGGACTCTGCAAAGACTCATCCCCACATTTCTACTTAGAAGGTCTATATTTTTGCGCAAGAATCGTCGGACCTGGGGAAGGTCCACTTTACCTTGCGTAGAGAGTATACTACTAATGAAGTAGAACCTATGATGGTCAAAGCGAGGGTGTCCTCTCCTTCAGTAGATGTTGAGGGAAATCTCATTCCTATTGTTTATAACTACTTTTGCTAGAACTTGACCGCCTTGAGTCTGAAAGTGGCGATGGCTGCTTTCTTGATGATAAGGCTGCGTATGGCCGTAGTGCTTGTAGGTTATGGATCAGTGGGGCAGAATAATTAGGAACTCATTAGGCCGGCTATGAAGCTGGTCTTTGGGCATCCGCTGGCTTTGCTTCCAGCCATGGTGTATAATAACCCTACGTGGCCTGTGGGAGCTTTCGAGCTAAATAATAGAGTATCGTGGGCAAGACAGTAACTTCCCTCGGGTTGGAATCTTTTATCATTATTTGATGGCTTGGTTTGGGTTACACTACCCAGGTTTGATATCTTCTGACACAAATGATGGTTATAAGGAGGGGGTGCGATGCTACACAATTATCACTAGGCCAAATGGCTCCACCAAGGCATCCTCGTCTATAGGTGGGTGTTGGGCCGTTTGGATGGCTATAATTTTAACAGGGTTTTTTTTCCCCTTACAGGGGTTATCTTGCAGACGAGGATCAAAGAGTGGTCTGACACTCGGTGGTTTCTATTGGCTGTAGTCCATTCGTCCCTCACACTTAGGGTATCATAATCAGAATCGTGTATATCTTGAGCCCTATCTGTCGAGTCGATTCGTGCAATACTTCGGCTATAGCCAGACGATGATGAACAACCCAACCTCTTATCCTGGTTATGAGGGAAGTTTATTGGATGGCACCCGTGTGTGGTATTATTACAAAGCTGGGTGCAGTAGAGTAAATTTTATGATCCATATAATACGAGAGGAGACCCACATCATGTACTCTGCTGTGAAGTTTAACTGCTTGGCGAATAACTTCTCGACGGGATATGACCGAGAACGGAGTCTGATTGAGGGGACAAAGTTGGAGGCACCTCAGTCGGCTCTTGGGCATCTCCGAGAGCTTGTATTATCGGATGGTAGGTCATCGAATCATTCTAGTACTTCCTGAGAAATAAACGAGGATGTCATGCCCTTGAGTACCTAAGTAAAACGTCAGGCTCCTTCAAAGGTGAGTTCTCCTCCTACCAAGAGAACCAAACAGGCTGTACCCAGGCAGAGTTGATCCATGCGATGGTCTTCACCGCGACAGAACACTCCGTCTGTTGAATCTTTTACACAGGTATACCTCAATCTTTTTATTATGGGTTTTATCCCAGGCTTTCCGCTTATTGTCATTTCTTTTGCACAGATGAAGAGAAAGTCATGATGGTTGGATATACTCAGGGAACTTTCTGAGGAGCCTTCCCCTGGGGCATCCCCGCTACAGTCAGAGGTTATTGTTACAACCCCTGTGCTAGCCAAAAGTTCTTCTTTGAGAAAGGAGAATGGAATCGCCTCTGTCGTGGGTCCTTCAAATGCCGAGGCATCTATGACCATAAATGCTAAAAATTCTAGTATTCTAGTGGATATTCTACCGACTACAGTTACTGAGGCCGTTGAGTCAAAAAAAGCTTCTCCGCCTCCATCTTTTGATTATGAGACTCAGAATTTTTAGAACTTATGGCTTCGTATCCAGAATAGACTACAGCGAGTAGGCCCGTCATGATACCCAGGGTTGGTCCTGTGACGGCCGAAGGTGCAGCTTGAAAACCTGTACCGAGATGGGTCATATGGTGAAGGATGCTAAAGGCACTGCCTGGGGTTCCTTTACTGAATCTTCTCCTCATACTGAGGAAGTGGCTGAATATAACCCAGATATTCCGAGAGGTGAGGAGCATCAATCAGCCAATAAATTACCTCTGAAAGACATCAAAGATCCGCACCAAGGGCCGGTCGAAGAGACCGCTGAAAGGTTGACAACGGAGGTCGTTGAAGAGTTAGCCAACAAAGCTATTGAGGAGCCGGTCAAGGTAACCATTGAACAGTTGGTTCGAAGAAGTCATTATGAAAGCGGTCGAGGAGTCCATTGAAGAGCTGGCTAATATGGTCATTAGAGTGTCAATCGAGGACACCATGGAAGAGCAGGTCGAAGAGTGCTGACGAGTTGGTCGTTGAGGAGCTGGTCGATATAGCCACTGAAATGGCGGTCGAGGAGACTACTGATGAGCTAGTTGAGAAAATAGTGGAAGAGACCATTAACAGACTGCTTATTGAGGAGTCGATCGATGTAGCCACCGAGACGGCGATCGAGGAGGCCGATGAAGAACCGATCGAGAAGACCGCTGATGAACCAGTTATTGACAAGCCAATCGAAGAAGCTACTGACGAGCCAGAAGAACATGAGTTGGCTCTAGAATGGAGGGTCCTTCTCCTCTGGGAGGTTTCGTCCCTGCTTCTACCTCATGAGGAGCCACAAATGGGGCTTTTCCTGAGATAATGGTACATGAGTTGGATCAAATAGCGCCTACGGCTAGTGTTGCCGTTTTATTAGAAGGCTCATCCTTAATGATCGTTGGTCCCATCTCGGTTGTAGCCTCTGATTGTGTAATGCCTGCGGCTACTGTTGCTTCTGTCACTGCTATTTCAGAGCCTTCCATTATAGCGCCTCCTCTAACCCTAATGAATATGGCTGATATTGATTATTTTGCCAACCTAATCCTGGGCGCCATTTTTAATATTTTCTAGCACAGTGTAGAGGTTTTTTTGGAGCAGAATCGAACATTTTTGCTGATTAGACCTACAAAATGGGCCCAGTTTGTGGCACTGCGCAAGTACCCTGGATATGAGGCAAAAGCTGACACCTAGGAGGCCTCTCTGGTAGAATAAGAAGCTGCTACCCTGGAGCTTTAAGGCCTTGAGCATAACATCTCGGTTATAGCGGACGCGTAGTTAGAGAAGATGGCTACTAAACTCTCCCTTCATTAACTGGAGAGAGAAACTGTTACCAACATGATCATTAAAATTGAGTCAAAAATCATCAAACTGACTACCGCGGAGGAAGCCCACATATGTTGCCAATTTTTCCTAGAGGAGCAGTACGAAACCCTTTATGAGCAAATTTGACATTTGGAAGAGACCTTGGCCCTCATAGAAAGTGAGCTGGAGAAATCGAAGGAGCAACAGGGTTACTTTTGCTAGCGATCCGAAGCCTTAGCTAAAGAGAAGGAAAGTGTAGGTGCCCGATAGACAGAGCTGGAGACTGCATACCAAGGCATGTCCCGGCTTAGGGACGAGGCGGACGGACGTAAATAAGCAAAGGGCATGGCTAAAGAGTCTGTTGGACCCAGGGTTGCCTTCCGCGGAGTCGAATCCATGAGTTGATTCACCGGCCCATATAGACAATAGTTTCGATGTCTTCTTTGTGTTCCCCTCCATTGGAGGGCTTTTTCTATTTGATATAGTAAAACTTCTTTTATGAATACAAAAAAGTCATCCTTCTTTATTGATCACATATTGTGAATTCTTTGTAATAGCGTAACTCCGTTGGGGATGGGGTGTTTACACAGAGGTAATATGGACATGGTAAACATAGAACTTTTGTTGTAGAACTTTCCTTACTCAGAGTTTATGTGGACATGTGTAACACCCAATTTTCTAAATGCGGATAATTATGAAATTTTATAATTTTAATCTTTTAATAATGTTATTTAAATCATGATATGATTTTTGGTAATTTTTAATTATTTTAAACTAATTTATTGGTAATTTGTGATTTTAGAGTTTTACCAGCAAAATCCTAGAGACTACTTGACCTAGAGCCTAACCAAGTGATTAGGATATTTTATTTATTATTTTGGCCTAGGATATTTTGGTCATTTTGGTTTCTTGGAATTAATTATTAATTATTTGATTGATGGTTTTTATTTTTGGCTTTTGCTAGTTGAGACCTTGGAGACTAACCTAGATGTTGACTTTGACTACGGTGACTTGATTAGCATGGTGGGACCCTAGTCTAACTTAAGTCGACCTAAGTTAACTTGTTGGACTAAGTTGCATGAAGAGATTAGGTGTTATAGGTGTTTGAACTAATGGCTAAGGGATTGAACCAATTTGACATTGCACTTGGCCCATAGCCTACTAGCCATCAACCCTAACCCTAATTTTTCTATATGTGGCCGGCCTCTAGGGTTTCCCCCTTCCTATTTAATCTCTCCTATTCATTCTTGCCACTTTTTACACCATTTTCACTTTTGCCAAGAACAAGGTTTGTCCCCTTGCAATCTTTCCTAATTTCTTCATTTCTCTTCCTTTTTGACTCTAGTATTTTGCATTAGGATCTAACTATTGTTTACTTACTGTTTGTGGTGAGAAATCACAGCTTTTGTACAATTTGGGGATTTTGAGTTACAAGAGGGATTCTCCGATTTTGAGCTTGTGAAACCCGTAATTTTTTATTAATTAATTTAGTGTTATTTTATTTATTATAAATTAGATTAAATTATTATTCCTGGAATTTTAGTGTTTAGTCAAACACGTAAAAATTTTCAGTTAATTAATTGAATAATTTAATTAGCTAATTATTATTATAAATTATTATTAATTGTTAATTTAGGAAAATTGTATTTTTAGGAAAAATATATTTTTTGAAACATTATTAATCCTAGAATTAGATTGTTGGGCCTGACCCGTTCTAACCAGTCCTGAACCCATCTCGAACCCAAGTTCATTTTTTCAAAGTTAATTCGGGCGTCCCTTAGTATTTATATTTATATAAATATTATTTTCTTAATAAAGCAAAATAATTCTTATATTTTTCCTGACCCGTTCTGACCCGCCCTGAACCTATCCTGACCGCCGGCCCCCCTGCAGCGCCTGTTCTGCGCGGCCTTTCCGTCGTCGACTTCTCGAGCGGCTCTGATCTGTTGTTCCGTATCCCGATCTGCTGTCCAGCATCTCTGTGCGCGACTCCAGCGCTGTTCGGACTCGATCCGCTATTATCCGCATTCCGTTTCCACTGTCCGTGGATATTTCTTTCTATATTTCATCTGAGAGCTCTAGCCGATCATCCCAGGTATCTTTCGTGTCCCCATGTCCCTCATATTGTGTCTATGATGACGCGGTCCCCGATCCCGACATGGGATTCAACATCGATAATTACGATGTTGGTTTCGGAATAGTTTTGTGGCTTAGATGTTGTTGTTTGTTGGTTCTGTAGTTTCTCGAAAATTCCGAGAGAAGTTCGGATTTTTTGGAAATGGCTCTGTGACCATTTTCCTTAGAGAGGTTCTGTGGTTTTTTGGTTTTTCGAGTTATTTCGGGTTTTCCGAACTTTACAGTTCAGAAAGTTTTTCTGTGATTTTTATATACTCTTGGGTTGGATAAATTAGAATTTCTGGTTGGAAATGTTTTGTGGTTTGAAATATTATGGGTGTTAGTATTTTTCCAGGATTGGATTGTCCCAATTATAGAGGAAGTGCTGCCCAAATTTTTAAAAATATTTTTTAAAAACTATTTTTAAATTACGATCTTTGCAAAACAAACTACATTTTGGAGTGTTGGTTTTAAAATAGATTTTTGTATCTTTTCGGGCGACGACCATATTGGTCCATGGGCCCTAACCAAATGCAAACGAAACTGGCCAACCCGGACGTTGAGGCATTAGTTAAAACATGAGTTTTGAATGACCAAGTCTGAGACGTATTTTAATAATTATCTTTAATTTATTATTATTTTTAGAATGGATTACTGCTGTTAGTATTTTGGTGCAGGGCTTTAAATTAAATTAATTTATGTAAAAATTGTAAGGACATAAGTCCAAGTTTCTTTTCTATTTTTCTGTGGAAATGTAATAAGTAAGTAGTTTTTCCTTTTATTTTTCTGGATTGTTGTTTTGTAGGTAATGCGTAAATGGTAAAATGAATATTTATTTTTATAGAAAAATTAAAAAGAGTTTTCTCACATTAATAATAATAAGATTTCAAGTTTGTAGCTTAGAAAATTTTATCTTTTCTCATTAAAAGAAAAATAACTAATTTATATATATATATATATATATATATATATATATATATATATATATATATATATATATATATATATATATATATTATAAAATACAACGTTTTACCAAATAATTGAAAAATGCGAAGTTTCCAATAAAAATGTTAACTTGACTTTTTCCTCGCTAAATTAGTAATTTTGAATCGCATCGATAAGCGTGTTTTATTTATAACAACATAAAACTTGACTAGGATCAAATTTTAGAGATTGTAACTAGCACACCTAGATATGGTTTTCTCTCTGATGCTAAGTCAGGATTCTCAATGTAGGATTTCGAGGAGGAGTCTGATTTCTTTTCCGGAATCGACTCTCCAAATTTCAGTCATAAACAAAGGCAAGTACAGTTGTGTTTATTTTTCAATTTAGTTAATAATTATAATATTGCAAGACTAAACCATATTGCTACACGAAACTCTCTCCTAGAGTATTGATTGTTATTGATTGTGGGATTGGGGGAGTAGTGTAGTGTATTATGACCAATACCCCTCATATTGCATATTGATTGTACGAGCTTACCCCTCTTACACACGGGGATAAGCCATATCGTATCACTAGGATACTATTGTACAATCCAAGCCGGTCATAAGCATTACATACTCAAATCACATTATTTTCAATTGTGGAAAATTGTTGAAAAATATTGTTCAAGTATTTCAACTGTTTAAAATTGCAAATTTCTAATTATTAGTTGAATTGTTAAATTTTTATAATTGTACTTTGCTCATTTCCTGACTGGATCCCCCACCCCCAATAGGTTCCTTTGATGAAGCTAAGCTATTGATAAATAGCTACTACGACCCGGTACTTTATCCAGCTGTGCTGCCAGAGTCCCAATCGGACGATGTTGATCTTGGGGCTGATGAGCCTACTTTCTAGAGGATGATTTTCTTTTTGTTTTGATGTTGAATAAAAAAACAATTTTATTTTATCAATTGTATCAGTTGAATATTTTGTTGGACAAGTTTTTATTATTCAAAATTTAGATGTTGGGACAAAATATATTGTGTTGTTGTGATTACCTGCATTTGGATACAGCTTACTGCCGCCGTCTCACAACGGTGCAGGCTGGACATGATCCGATTCGACCCAACAATTTGGGACCGGGTCGTGACATGTTTTTAGTGGTGGCCCATGCAGGTCTGATCAACAACTTAGGTAAACATATCAAGAAAAATTTAGAACACTAGAACATTAATTTGTCACAACATAGGACCGAAATATATTATAAATAAATATTTTTGTTTGTTACAGACTATAGGCTACCTTGCTTATGTTTTGCAATTCTAAACCTTCCAGAGTATGGCCACTGACAAGACCAACACTGCTGGCGAGGGGTTGTCATCACCCTATCACACTCCACCTCCTCAACCAAGTCCGGATCCTACACCTCGGCAGCTGGCCGATCGTCCCCATAATGCACCAGCACCCCATGGGTTTTACACTTCTACTCAAGTGTTAGATCCTACATCTTCCCGGATTGAACAACAAGCCCCTACGGTAGTTCCAGATCCAATTGCCCCACCAGTGCCCGTAGACCCCACTGACCTTGTAGGCCTGCTACGAGGAGTGCTTGAGGCACAAAGAACTCAAGCTGAAGCTCATCGTGAACAGACGGCGATTATGAGAGAAGGCATGGAGAATGCCCATAATGTGGCTATGGCTGTACTGGAGAGAGAAGAAGCAGCCCAATCTGAACCAAGGCCGGCTAAAGTCAGAGATATCGAGAAATTTAAGAAGCTGGGCCCTCGACCTTTCAAAGGAACCGAGGGAATTATCTATGCTGACGAATGGCTCGACAGCATGGAGCGTCTCCTCAACGTTGTTCGACTTCCTGATGATCTTCAAGTTGAAGCTGTGGGACTCCAACTGCTAGATGTAGCCACCACATGGTATCAGAATGAACCTCGACTCCAGGACAGGCAGCTTGACTGGAACACCTTCAAGAGGTTGTTCCGCAGGAAGTTCTTTCCAACATCAGAGTTGCGGGAGATGGAAAGACAGTTCCAGAATCTGAAGCAAGGGAACATGACTGTTGGAGAATATGCGACAGAGTTTGGTCAACTTAGTCGCTTTACAAAGAACTTGTCACGACCCACTCCCAATTTTGGGATACGAGTTCGTGGCCAAGTCCAGCCTACGCCGCAGCATCGGCGGTAGTACGCTGTCTATGATAACAATGGTCCACAACAAGCACAACACGCATATATATCATCCACAACTAAGCCAGCAAAAATCACTAAAATATCCAATAGTCTCAATATTATAAATATGAAAAATCTACTATAACTTAGAAAGTCTCGGGAACAAACCCGGATAATAGAAAATAAAATAGACAACTAACTCCATAACTATAACTACTAACTAATGCGAATCCATAAGGAGGAAAATATGCTAATTCGCATCAGTGCTGGAACCGGGTACGCCAGTGACGTCAGTGTCTCCAACATACTCACCGTAAACCTCTGGACAGATCACGTCGTCTACAACTGAAAAATGGTTATCCAGTCAGGATTGGAACAAGTACAAGTCTATCCACCATGATATAAGTGCAATATAAAGTAATAAAACACTAAACATGGAAGGTAATGATCAATGGAAACAATGAACAATATGAACAAGAAATCATGAGATGGAAGAAACTGATAAGAAAAGTAACAAGCATGAAAAGTAAAGAGACTCATGTAAACACTCGTAGTGCACGTGTCGTGAGGAGTACAACGTTCCTACACATGGACGGCTTGCGCGAACGATGAGGTCATAAGGCCCGCCCCCGTAACCGGGAGAGTTGCCAACAATACGATCTGGGCTTTGTCCACGTGCCTAGTAATTGTACCCCTCTAATATCCATACCTCACAATCACGAAAACACGATAACGATAACAATGAGAAAACATGATCAATAGTCAAACACTCAACTCTCGTGTGTACAACAGTCAAGACACGGAAGATAGCATGTATAAGTGAAATACGACAATATAAAGTAAATGCACATGAAGGTGTCAACAAGTACTTGCCTTGAGTTGGTTGCAGTTGACGCGCAGTATGATTGTGTTAGCACAAATAGTCGTAGATGCCAAAAATACGCAAGATGATCTCAATTGATGAGACGGGCCTCTAAGATAAAAACAAAAAATAAAATATTTTGGAAAATTGTTGAGAAAAATATATGATTTGTATTTTTTCATCAACGTTCTGAAACTTCAAACGGATCGTGATTCCGATTCCTGGTTCTCCCGGAATCTCGAAAACACCGAAACGTGTCAAATTTCGGACTACTGACACTCTATAAATTTTCCAGAAAATTAGGTTAAAATTATTTGAAAATAAATTTTATATTCAAAAAATATACCTCGAGACGGTTTCAACAAAAAAAACTGGAGGTCAAACGGAGTCCAGAGTTGGAAGTTATGGCCCTTCGAAGTTGGTAAAATATTTGAAAAGGAAGGCTGAATTTATGACAAATTTGGGGTAATTATGACGAAAAAAGAGAGAAATTTTGGAAAAGAATGTATGAAAGATGATTTTATTTTATAGGTTCAATATATATAGATAATGGAAAGCAATTAGTGAATTAGGATATGATTAGAACTCAATCAATAAAGATATGATTAGGATTACCAACTAATTTGGATAGGAATATGATTAGTTCAAATAAGAAATAATCTATGTAATACTAGATATGATTCAAATAGGATTAGGATTTCTAACGAACAAGTCTCTCCATAAATTTAAATCAAATAAATTATTTAAATCCAAATCAGATGAATTCAAATCCAAATCAAATTCAACATAATAACTTTAAGATAAATTTAATGTTTATCAAAGCAATTTATATCATATAATAAATAAATCGTTAAATCAAATAATATTTCAAATCTATATTAGATCATTCTTAATGCCACAATTAGTCACCATAAGTATTTTAAATAATGTTTGATGTTATCAAATAAGGTAAAATATATTTTATAAATCTAAATCTTATTCAAAATAAGTTAATAAATATTTTTATTGCTCCAAAAATAATCATAATTTTCAAACTATTTTCGAAACCGATATTTTTTTTGAAAATCCAAACATAATAATAAATAACTTTATAATTTCAATAATAAAATTTCAAGAACAAATATTTATTAAAATTAAATAGTACTTTCAAACCGTTAATTACAAACAACATTTTGAAATGCAGAAAAAATAGTAAAGATCTTTTACAAAGTTTCAAAAATAAATTACTTTCAAACACAATAAAATAAATTTTAAAAAAATTGAGAAACAGGGGTTACAAATCTACCCAACTTAGAAAAATTTCGTCTTCGAAATTTAAGGATGACAAAAAAATAGGCTTGGTTGGTCAGGTAAAAAGATAAAAAAAAAATTTAAAAGAAATAATGGTCAATGAGATAAAAATAATTTTTTTTTCCTTAACAAGAAGATTGATCAAGAAGGACGGAAGAATGTAGTCAATGGATATAGTTCAGAGGAGTATTACCTACATGACATCTAAGTTATCACTCATCAATCTTATAAATTCGTATCCTCAAGAATATTTTAAAAAAATTCCTCAAATTGAATCATTTTTTTTTTAAATTACTAACTCAATTTAATACCGTGATGTAGCAATCTTGAATATCATCTTATCAAATTCACAACCCTTAATCCAACTTGATAAATATCTTCAAAATCTAACTTCACAAAACTTTAAATTCCTCCATTTTATTTTAAATTCAAAATTCAATATTTTCATAATCTTTTCAAAAATTTAAATTCCATAAATTTTTAAATCATACCTCAATTTTATTGATCAAATCAAAATTATTTCCTTTAAAAATTAAATATTCGACCTTATCAATAATTCATCGATCATATAGAAATTTAAACCTCAGAATACCAAAAGCTAAAAATTTCATTTTCAACATTAACCAAAATATTCAATCAATCGAGAATTCTATCCATCTTTGATTAGAGTCATTTATCAAATCACAATTTCAACTTCATCAAATAGGGCATCTCAAAATTCAACGAATATCACCACCTTAATCACGTTGCCTATGTAACAACCTTAACTACCCATTTAATCAATTCAAAATAATTCTATGGGTTACCCATGGTGTACCTAGTTCGAGGCCTAGTTATTTTTTTTAAATCAAATCAACCTAATTGTGAATGAGCATCCTAATCGCAGGTTTGCAGTAGGACGACTAATATAGGTACTACCACAAGTTCACATAATTTTGTGAAAATGGACCTGCATGAGCCACCATAAAAACTTGTCACGACCCGCTCCCAATTTTGGGATACGAGTTCGTGGCCAAGTCCAGCCTACGTCGCAGCATCGGCGGTAGTACGCTGTCTATGATAACAATGGTCCACAACAAGCACAACACGCATATATATCATCCACAACTAAGCCAGCAAAAATTACTAAAATATCCAATAGTCTCAATATTATAAATATGAAAAATCCACTACAACTCAGAAAGTCTCGGGAAAAAACCCGGATAATAGAAAATAAAATAGACAACTAACTCCATAACTATAACTACTAACTAATGCGAATCCATAAGGAAGAAAATATGCTAATTCACATCAGTGCTGGAACCGGGTACGTGTCACGTCCCGATCCTGCAGAGTCCTTTCGTCCTCGCTTCGGACTCTTTTGGGACCGTTTGTCCTCGCTAAGGCGTGATGCCGTGCAAGCCTAGTTGCGCTTGCACAAGGCCAAGACCTGAAGCAAGACAAAATAGACAAGGTTGATAATACGCAGTGGAACGTATCGCAGATAATTGAAGCAGCAGTGGACATATTTCAGGATATAAGTATTGAACACAATGGTAACAAGAACATTTCTCTTTATTGATTTCATTTGAACAGATTTACAAGCTCTCGATTCTCTCTGATACAATGTTATATTCTCTCAGAACTTTACAGATTACAATGATCCCGTTCCCATACATTACATCCTTTTATATACAAAACCAAACTCTTGCAACAGATGTCATCTCTTGGCATCTCTTCTGATTTCTGGCTCCTGAGGATGAGGCACAGGCTATCGCTTCGGGCTATCCTTCTCGATGCATAGTGCACCTGCATGCAAACTTATGGTGGGTCAGTATATCAGCATACTGGTGAATTATGGACAAAGAGCTACATTTGTCTGAAACGATCACTGTTCATTTAGTAAGAAAACATTTCTTGTGATATGATCTTGCTAGTTTTACCTAGATTCATTCCATGCATATAGAGTCAGTTTACATATCTTTTGAAAACACATCTTTAAAAAGCCACAGTTCATATCATTTTATTAGGGACAACATCTTTAGCATTCTCTTCTCTTGTTCAAGACAAACTTAGGGTCGGATTACAAGCATGATATTATATCTTTTCTTTTAGTGGAACATAGCATTTCTTGGTAACAGATTAATCTCTGCAAGCATTTATATCAGAACTTAAGCAACACATGTATATCACTTTTCAGTGACTCTTACCATAGCCGACCGTTGATCCCTGTACAAGACAAGGATTAGCATAAACATTATAAAACCAACATTGTCATTCCCGGTCCGTCTCTGCATGGTTAGCTCTTAGCAAAATATTCTTTTGACTATTATCAATATGCAGCATGACAATAACTTAGCAAAACATTCTTTTAACTCTTATCAATATGCAGCATGACAATAACTCTTGTGGTCCATGGGTAGTACCCATATTAGCAGTCGGAACATCTTGCCCAACTACTAACAGACTGACACCCCCTCTTAACTGCGGGGACTTCTAGCCCCAGGTGTCCTGTTCTCTCCTAGGCCGATCGACTCCGGGTGCCCCCAGAATCGTCGAGAAACTACCACTTGTGCACAAGCCGTCTAGACCAATGCAAATGCAACTATCATATAAACAATCATGCATCAATCAAGCAGCTTGCAAACATATTCATCTTCTTCTTTTTCATGTCTTTGCAGATAAACGACACGTTCAATTCGTGCCTTTCTTTTATTCAGGTCAACATGTACAAGTCCGTCTGTACATGTCTATAATTCTCAAGCATACTAGCAGCAAGCAAATATCAAGCATTCAATTCGATTCATTTGTCTTCTCTTATCCTATCAAGCATGACAAGCATCATTTCAGTTCTTATTAGCAGGCAACGAGTCTTCTTATTAGCATGCAGACTATTTCTTTTTTTGTTCTTAGCATGGCAAGGTTCTCTTTATCAAGGCAACACTCATTTCTTAGCGAGGCAACATGTGATTTCTTTTAAAGCATACTCGATGATTTACCATCTTGTTATTAACAAAAGTATTCAATCAAAAATTTAGATTCTTAAGGCGTAAGCGAATCAGCAAATGAGACTTCATCCACTCACCCAGATCAATCGTCTTCTGGTGCAGAGCCAACAATTTGATCTTTCTGTTTATCTAGTGCCTTCGCGGAGCGGGACACTACATAATTACCTAACGAAAAGAAGTTTCGTCCTTGAAACTTAAGGAGAAACTTACAATATCCTTAGCAGCGATAGTCCTCATCCTTCGCCATCATTAATCCATAAAATCAAAAATTCAGATCATATCAAAACTCTTGTTCAATCAAGCATTTCAATCTCAATCAATCAAATCGATAAAACATTTGCCGACATCATAAAAATATTTACGAACTTATTGTATGGAACGTTCATCTCATTATTGATATCGAGTAGGCAACGAAATTTCGATCAGAAGACATGTACAAATTCAATTGAATCAAAATTTGGCCAGAGGATCGTGTTGCTCTGATACCATTCTGTCACGCCCCGATCCCGCAGAGTCCTTTCGTCCTCGCTTCGGACTCTTTTTGGACCGTTCGTCCTCGCTAAGGCGTGATGCCGTGCAAGCCTAGTTGCGCTTGCACAAGGCCAAGACCTGAAGCAAGACAAAATAGACAAGGTTGACAATACGCAGCGGAACGTATCGCAGATAATTGAAGCAGCAGCGGATATATTTCAGGATATAAGTATTGAACACAATGGTAACAAGAACATTTCTCTTTATTGATTTCATTTGAATAAATTTACAAGCTCTCGATTCTCTCTGATACAATGTTATATTCTCTCAGAACTTTACAGATTACAATGATCCCGTTTCCATACATTACATCCTTTTATATACAAAACCAAACTCTTGCAACAGATGTCATCTCTTGGCATCTCTTCTGATTTTTGGCTCCTGAGGATGAGGCACAGGCTATCGCTTCGGAATATCCTTCTCGATGCATAGTGCACCTGCATGCAGACTGATGGTGGGTCAGTATATCAGCATACTGGTAAATTGTGGACAAAGAGCTATATTTGTCTGAAACGATCACTGTTCATTTAGTGAGAAAACGTTTTTTGTGATGTGATCTTGCTAGTTTTACCTAGATTCATTCCATGCATATAGAGTCAGTTTACATATCTTTTGAAAACACATCTTTGAAAAGCCACAGTTCATATCATTTTATTAGGGACAACATCTTTAGCATTCTCTTCTCTTGTTCAAGACAAACTTAGGGTCGGATTACAAGCATGATATTATATCTTTTCTTTTAGTGGAACATAGCATTTCTTGGTAACAGATTAATCTCTGCAAGCATTTATATCAGAACTTAAGCAACACATGTATATCACTTTTCAGTGACTCTTACCATAGCCGACCATCGATCCCTGCACAAGACAAGGATTAGCATAAACATTATAAAACTAACATTGTCATTCCCTGTCCGTCTCTGCATGGTTAGCTCTTAGCAAAATATTCTTTTGACTATTATCAATATGCAGCATGACAATAACTTAGCAAAACATTCTTTTAACTCTTATCAATATGCAGCATGACAATAACTCTTGTGGTCCATGGGCAGTACCCATATTAGCAGTCAGAACTTCTTGCCCAACTACTAACAGACTGACACCCCCTCTTAACTGCGGGGACTTCTAGCCCCAGGTGTCATGTTCTCTCCTAGGCCGATCGACTCCGGGCGCCCCCAGAATCGTCGAGAGACTACCACTTGTGCACAAGCCGTCTAGACCAATACAAATGCAACTATCATATAAACAATCATGCATCAATCAAGCAGCTTGCAAACATATTCATCTTCTTCTTTTTCATGCCTTTGTAGATATACGACACGTTCAATTCGTGACTTTCTTTTATTCAGGTCAACATGTACAAGTCCGTCTGTATATGTCTATAATTCTCAAGCATACTAGCAGCAAGCAAATATGAAGCATTCAATTCGATTCATTTGTCTTCTCTTATCCTATCAAGCATGACAAGCATTATTTCAGTTCTTATTAGCAGGCAACAAGTCTTCTTATTAGCATGCAGACTATTTCTTTTCTTGTTCTTAGCATGGCAAGGTTCTCTTTATCAAGCCAACATTCATTTCTTAGCGAGGCAACATGTGATTTCTTTTAAAGCATACTCGATGATTTACCATCTTGTTATTAACAAAAGTATTCAATTAAAAATTCAGATTCTTAAGGCGTAAGCGAATCAGCAAATGAGACTTCATCCACTCACCCAGATCAATCGTCTTCTGTTACAGAGCCAGCAATTCGATCTTTCTGTTTATCTAGTGCCTTCGCGGAGCAGGGTACTACAGTACGCCAGTGACGTCAGTGTCTCCAACATACTCACCGTAAACCTCTGGACAGATCACGTCGTCTACAACTGAAAAATGGTTATCCAATCAGGATTGGAACAAGTACAAGTCTATCCACCATGATACAAGTATAATATAAAGTAATAAAACACTAAACATGGAAGGTAATGATCAATGGAAATAATGAACAATATGAACAAGAAATCATGAGATGGAAGAAACTGATAAGAAAAGTAACAAGCATGAAAAGTAAAGAGACTCATGTAAACACTCGTAGTGCACGTGTCGTGAGGAGTACAACGTTCCTACACATGGACGGCTTGCGCGAACGATGAGGTCATAAGGCCCGCCCGCGTAACCGAGAGAGTTGCCAACAATACGATCTGGGCTTTATCCACGTGCCTAGTAATTGTACCCCTCTAATATCCATACCTCACAATCACGAAAACACGATCACGATAACAATGAGAAAACATGATCAATAGTCAAACACTCAACTCTCGTGTGTACAACAGTCAAGACACGGAAGATAGCATGTATAAGTGAAATACGACAATATAAAGTAAATGCACATGAAGGTGTCAACAAGTACTTGCCTTGAGTTGGTTGCAGTTGACGCGCAGTATGATTGTGTTAGCACAAATAGTCGTAGATGCCAAAAATACGCAAGATGATCTCAATTGATGAGACGGGCCTCCAAGATAAAAACAAAAAATAAAATATTTTAGAAAATTGTTGAGAAAAATATATGATTTGTACTTTTTCATCAACATTCTGAAACTTCAAATGGATCGTGATTCTGATTCCTGGTTCTCCCGGAATCTCGAAAACACCGAAACGTGTCAAATTTCGGACTACTGACACTCTATGAATTTTCCAGAAAATTAGGTTAAAATTATTTGAAAATAAATTTTATATTCAAAAAAATATACCTCGAGACGGTTTCAACAAAAAAAACTGGAGGTCAAACGGAGTCCGGAGTTGGAAGTTATGGTCCTTCGAAGTTGGTAAAATATTTGAAAATGAAGGCTTAATTTATGACAAATTTGGGGTAATTATGACGAAAAAAGAAAGAAATTTTGGAAAAGAAAGTATGAAAGATGATTTTATTTTATAGGTTCAATATATATAGATAATGGAAAGTAATTAGTGAATTAGGATATGATTAGAACTCAATCAATAAAGATATGATTAGGATTACAAACTAATTTGGATAGGAATATGATTAGTTCAAATAAGAAATAATCTATCTAATACTAGATATGATTCAAATAGGATTAGGATTTCTAACGAACAAGTCTCTCCATAAATTTAAATCAAATAAATTATTTAAATCCAAATCAGATGAATTCAAATCCAAATCTAAATCCAAATCAAATTCAACATAATAACTTTAAGATAAATTTAATATTTATCAAAGCAATTTAAATCATATAATAAATAAATCGTTAAATCAAATAATATTTCAAATCTATATTAGATAATTCTTAATGCCACAATTAGTCACCATAAGTATTTTAAATAATGTTTGATGTTATCAAATAAGGTAAAATATATTTTATAAATCTAAATCCTATTCAAAATAAGTTAATTAATTTTTTTATTGCTCCAAAAATAATCATAATTTGCAAACTATTTTCGAAACCGATATTTTTTTGAAAATACAAACATAATAATAAATAACTTTATAATTTTAATAATAAAATTTCAAGAACAAATATTTATTAAAACTAAATAGTACTTTCAAACCGTTAATTACAAACTAAATTTTAAAATGCAGAAAAAATAGTAAAGATCTTTTACAACGTTTCAAAAATAAATTACTTTCAAACACAATAAAATAAATTTTAAAAAAATTGAAAAACAGGGGTTACAGAACTTAGTTGCTGACCCTGCCGATCGTGCTAAAAAATTCAGGTATGGACTAAGGGAAGAGATTCGCACTCCTGTGATCGCAGGTGGTGCCAAGACGTATGAGAGGATCCTAATATGAGCTCAGGATATAGAGAAGAGTCAGCTTGCTCGCTCAAAGAAGGAGTATTCTGGAACTAGCAAACTTCCAGAATAACCAGAAGAGGCCCAACCACAATAATAACAATAGGCCTTCTCACCACCACCACCAGCAGCATCAGACGAGGAACAATGATAGAGCGCCTCAGAAGCATATTCCTGTCAGCAATTTCTGTAAGAGGTCAGGACATCATTCGAACATCTACAGAAAGAGACTAAGACACTGTTAGTTTGTGGGTCTGCCACCCACCAAGTGAGGGACTGCCCCACGGCCTTCAATCGGACTGGAACAATATTGCAGAAGGCTCCTCTACCCACTCAGCAACAACAGTTTGGACAACACCAACAAGACTGGGCGAGCTTTTGCCCTAACAGCAGATAAGCAAGAGCCAGAGCAGGAATCCACCGCTGATGTCATCGCAGGTTTTATTTATGAGCATTCACATCCTGCTTTAGCATTATTTGATTCGGGTGCTTCATACAGTTTTATAGCAACAAAATTTATCTCTGCACACCACCTAGTTACGGGATTTAGCAAGAAGATATGTAGAGTTATGACTGGTAGTGGACCCATACCCATCACTGAGACCTGTAACTGCCCTATAACTATCTCAGGACACAATTTCTTAGCACCCTTACTTGTGATGCCCTTACCTAACTATGATGTAGTCCTAGGAATGGATTGGTTAAGTAAGCAGCATGCGCTGATAGATTGTCACAGAGGATGTGTAGTCTTCAGCCCACCTAGAGAGCCGGAGTTTGAAATCTCTCGAGCTCTAGAGGATATGGAGGGTATTACTTACTCCTCTACCACCGAAGACCCTGGACCTCCTAACCCCATCATAGCAGAATTCATGGATGTCTTCCCTGATAGCCTTCCAGGATTACCCCCAGATCAATATATAGAATTCACCATCGACCTAGTTTCCGGCTCTGTCCCTATTTCTCGGGGATGCTACAGAGTCAACCCTAAGGAGGCCAAAGAAATGAAGGACCAGATCAATGAGATGAAGGCCCTTGTATTTATCAGAGATGGAGCTTCACCCTGGGGAGCACCAGTCTTGTTAGTACCCAAGAAGGACGAGACTGTGCGTATGTGCATCGACTACCGGGCGCTGAACAACATCACCATCAAGAACAAGTACCCTCTGCCCCGGATCAATGACTTGTCTGATCAACTCAGTGGCGCTAAGGTGTTCTCGAAGATAAACCTTTGATCTGGCTACCATCAAATCAATATCATGAAGGAGGATATTCCAAAGATGGCGTTCAACTCCAAATATGGTCCGTATGAATTTTTGGTCATGCCGTTTGGATTGACGAATGCCCCTACAGCATTCATGAACCTTATGAACAAGGTCTTCCATGAATATCTGGATCAGTTTGTTGTTGTCTTCATCGATGACATTCTGATCTACTCGAAGACCGAAGAAGAGCATGAAGTGCACCTGAGAAAAGTTCTGGAAACCTTAAGGAAGGAGAAGCTCTATGGTAAGCTATCTAAATATGAATTCTTCTTAGAGAAGGTGGATTTTCTGGGCCATGTTGTCACAGGCGAAAGAATTTCGGTGGATCCAAAGAAGATAGCTGCCATTGAGAAGTGGAGTACACCAAGTTCAGTTGCTGAAATCAGAAGTTTCTTGGGCTTAGCTGGCTACTACCGGAAATTTGTGAAGGACTTCGCCAGGATTGTTGAATCGATGACGAAGCTCACAAGGAAGAATGAAGAATTTGTATGGACTGAAGCTTGCCAGGCAGCATTTGAGGAACTGAAGAAGAGACTTACAACAGCACCAATACTTGCACTACCCGCAGGTACCGATGATTTCTCAATCTACAGTATGCTTCTGGTAAAGGATTGGGTTGTGTTCTTCAACAACACGGAAAAGGAATTGCTTATGCATCTAGACAATTACGGACTCATGAGAAGAACTATCCCACGCATGATTTGGAGCTTGCAGCAGTTATTTTTGCACTGAAGCTGTGGAAGCATTACCTCTGTGGAGAGAGAGTAGAAATATTTACAGACCACAAAAGTCTGAAATATATTTTCACTCAGAAGGAGCTGAACATGTGACAGAGGAGATGGCTGGAGCTGATGAAAGATTTCGACATCGACTTGCAGTACCATCCGGGTAAGGCTAATGTGGTTATAGATGCACTTAGTCGATACCCGATGGCGATATTTTTGACCAAGGAGCGGCATTTGCTAGAAGATATAGAGAAACTTAGACTGGAGATTGTACTGACTGAAGAAGAAATGAAGAAGCTGGGAAGAGAAGCTATTATACCAGGAGTTGAATCATCAATGATGCAATTGCAAGTGCGTTCAAGTCTGATGGACAAAGTCAAGGTGGCACAATTTCAAGACGAGACGCTTTGTAAATTCAGAGATCAAGTGTTGCCAGGAACACTTAAAGGATTCTCAATCGCCAGTGATGGAGCACTGAGACATGGTACGAGGCCTTGCGTACCAACTGGCGAACTGAGGAATGAACTGATACAAGAAGCGTACCAGTCGCAGTATTCCATACATCCAGGAGCTAATAAAATGTATCGAAATATGCGTATTGTAGTATGGTGGTACAGAATGAAGAAGGACGTATCCAGATTTGTGGCTAGATGCTTAATTTGTCAACAAGTGAAAGCTATCAGACAGAGACCAGTAGGACTGTTGCAGCCGCTAGACATTCCGGAGTGAAAATGGAAACACATAACGGTGGATTTTTTATCGGGACTGCCTCGATCCCAAGGAGGCAAGGATGTCATATAGGTTATTGTGGACGGACTGATGAAGTCTGCTCACTTTATTTCCTTCAAGGTTGGTCTATCCACCGAGAAGTTGGCAGCTCTGTATATACAGCATATCTATCGGATTCACGGAGTTCCGGTAAGTATCGTATCTGACAAAGATACTAGATTTACCTCACACTTTTGGAAAAGTTTACATGACAGTTTGGGAACACAATTGAAGTTCAGCACCGCCTATCATCCCCAAATTGATGGACAATCGGAGAGAACCATCCAGACGCTAGAAGACATGCTGTGATCCTGTGTCTTGGAATTTGGAGGGTCTTGGGAAGGCCATTTGCACTTGGTAGAGTTTTCCTACAATAACAGCTACCAAGCTAGCATCGGTATGACTCCGTTCGAGGCACTCTATGGACGTCGTTGCCGTACTCCACTTGCTTGGGATGACGTAGGAGAAAGAGTATTGCTTGGACCGGAGATGGTGACCGATGCAGCAGAGAAGGTAAAGGTGATTAGAGACAAGCTCAGGATAGCTCAGGACAGGCAGAAGCATTGGGCTGATAGCAATCGTCGACCACTGGAGTTCGAAGTAGGAGATAATGTCTTCGTCAAGATTTTCCCTACCAGAGGAACTATCAGATTTGGCAGAGCAGGAAAGCTGAGCCCCAGGTACATCGGTCCATTTGAAGTTTTGAGCCGAGTTGGAGAAGTAGCGTACCGATTAGCTCTACCAGCTAATCTTGAAGACGTGCACAACATCTTCCACGTTTTACAGCTCAGACTCTACATCCCGGATTCGAGTCATATCTTGGACCATTCAGAGCTGGAGATTGGACCCAGCCTTACAGTACCAGAGAAGTCAGTGGCAATTTTAGACAGAGGTGAGAAGAAAACCATGAACTCGGTGACGCCTATAGTCAGAGTGATGAGGCGGCACAATTCTCTAGGCGAGTCTACCTGGGAGAGAGAAGATGAGATGCGGGAGCAGTATCCATATCTATTTGAGACCTGAGGTAAATCCTAACCCTATCCTTTAATTTTGAGGACAAAATTTCTTAAGGAGGGAAGGTTGTGAAACCCGTAATTTTTTATTAATTAATTTAGCATTATTTTATTTATTATAAATTAGATTTAATTCTTATTTCTGGAATTTTAGAGTTTAGTCAAACCCGTAAAAACTTTCAGTTAATTAATTAAATAATTTAATTAGCTAATTATTATTATAAATCATTATCAATTGTTAATTTAGGAAAATTATATTTTTAAGAAAAACATATTTTTTGAAAAATTATTAATCCTGGAATTAGATTGTTGGGCCTGACCCGTTCTGACCCATCCTGAACCCATCTCGAACCCAAGTTTATTTTTTCGAAGTTAATTCGGGAGTCCCTTAGTATTTATATTTATATAAATATTATTTTCTTAATAAAGCAAAATAATTCTTGTATTTTCCTTAAACTTCCTTTAACTATAATTTATAACTTTCTTTACTCTCTCTCCCTCTCTCACCTGGAAAGGAAAACCTTTTTTTTCGCTCACCAAGCGCTCGCTCGACCGACCCTTCATTTCCAAAACCGCCGCCACCCGACCCCGACTGCTCTTCTTCCTAAAACCCCTATCATCTACTATAAAACCCCTTCATCACCTCCACCATTTCCCCAACCATGCCCTAACCCGAGCCCTAGATTCCCTGGCCGCGCCACACGGTGCATCCCGAGCCCCGATGCCGACCGCGCCCTCCGGCGAGTTCGCAATTTCCGCCGCCGTGCTTCTCCGAGCCACTCGTGCGCCATCCCGACGACTTCCCGAGCGGCCTCGATCTGCTGTCCTGTATCCCGATCTGCTGTCCAGTATCTCTGTGCGTGACTCCAGCGCTGTTCAGACTCGATCCGCTCCTATCCGCATTCCGTTTCCACTGTCCGTGGATATTTCTTTCTATATTTCATCTGAGAGCTCTAGCCGAGCATCCCAGGTATCTTCTGTGTCCCCGTGTCCCTCATATTGTGTCTATGATGACGCGGTCCCCGATTCCGACATGGGATTCAACATCGATAATTATGATGTTGGTTTCGGAATGGTTTTGTGGCTTGGATGTTGTTATTTGTTGGTTCTTGGTTTCTCAAAAATTCCGAGAGAAGTTCGAATTTTTTCGAAAATGGCTCTGTGAACATTTTCCTTCGAGAGGTTCTGTGGTTTTTCGGTTTTTCGAGTTATTTCGGGTTTTCCGAATTTTATAGTACGGAAAGTTTTTCTGTGATTTTTATATACTTTTGGGTTGGTTAAATTGGAATTTCTGGTTGGGAATGTTTTATGGTTTGAAATATTGTGGGTGTTGGTATTTTCCCAGAATTAGGTTGTCCCAATTATAGAGGAAGTGCTGCCCAAATTTTTAAAAATATATTTTTAAAAACCATTTTCAAATCTCGATCTTTATAAAACAAACTACATTTTGGAGTGTTGGTTTTAAATGGATTTTTGTATCTTTTCGGGCGACGACCATATTGGTCCATGGACCCTAACTAAATGCAAACGAAACTGGCCAACCCGAACATTGAGGCATTAGTTAAAACATGAGTTTTGAATGACCAAGTCTGAGATGCATTTTAATAATTATCTTTAATTTATTATTATTTTTAGAATGGATTACTGTTGTTAGTATTTTGGTGCAGGGCTTCGGCCTACTGTTGGACCGTTCGCGGCATTCAGAGCTCACCTTTAAATTAAATTAATTTATGTAAAAATTGTAAGGACATAAGTCCAAGTTTCTTTTCTATTTTTCTGTGGAACTGTAGTAAGTAAGTAGTTTTTTCTTTTATTTTTCTGGATTGTTGTTTTGTAGCTAACGCGTAAATGGTAAAATGAATATTTATTTTTATAGAAAAATTAAAAAGAGTTTTCTCACATTAATAATAATAAGATTTCAAGTTTGTAACTTAGAAAATTTCATGTTTTCTCATTAAAAGAAAAATAACTAATTTATATATATATATATTACAAAATACAAAGTTTCGCCAAATAATTGAAAAATGCGAAGTTTCCAACAAAAATTTTAACTTGACTTTTTCCTCGTTAAATTAATAATTTTGAATCGCATTGATAAGCGTATTTTATTTATAACAACATAAAACTCGACTTGGATCAAATTTTAGAGATTGTAACTAGCAGACCTAGATATGGTTTCCTCTCTGATGTTAAATCAGGATTCTTAATGTAGGATTTCGAGGAGGAGTCTGATTTCTTTCCCGGAACCGACTCTCCAAATTCCAGTCATAAACAAAGACAAGTACGGTTGTGTTTATTTTTCAATTTAGTTAATAATTGTAATAATGCAAGATTAAACCACATTGCTATACGGAACTCTCTCCTAGAGTATTGATTGTAATTGATTGTGGGATTGTGGGAGTAGTGTAGTGTATTATGACCAATACCCCTCATATTGCATATTGATTGTACGAGCTTACCCCTCTTACACACGGGGACAAGCCGTATCGTATCACTAGGATACTATTGTACAACCCAAGTCGGTCATAAGCATTACATACTCAAATCACATTGTTTTCAATTGTGAAAAATTGCTGAAAAATATTGTTCAAGTATTTCAACTGTTTAAAATTACAAATTTCTAATTATTAGTTGAATTGTTAAATTTTTATAATTTTACTTTGCTCCTTTTCTGACTGGATCCCCCACCCCCAATAGGTTCCTTTGATGAAGCTGAGCTATTGATAAATAGCTACTACGACCCAGTGCTTTATCCAGCTGTGCTGCCAGAGTCCCAATCGGACGATGTTGATCTTGGGGCTGATGAGCCTACTTTCTAGAGGATGATTTTATTTTTGTTTTGATGTTGAATAAAAAATAATAATTTTATTTTATCAGTTGTATCAGTTGAATATTTTCTTGGACAAGTTTTTATTATTCAAAAATTAGATGTTGTGACAAAATATATTGTGTTGTTGTGATTACCTGCATCTAGATACAGCTTACTGCCGTCGTATCACAACGGTGCAGGCTAGGCATGATCCAATTCGACCCAATAATTTGGGGACCGGGTCGTGACAGAGCTTTTTTATTGAGTTTGACACTCAATAGGTAAACCCATCAAACCACCTCCATTTCTTATGTTTCTTTGCATGAATGCATAGATCTAGGTGTCCCCTAGCTGTCCCTCGAGTTTGGTAAGAATTAGAATTGATTTGGTGTCCGTATCAGACACGTATCATAACTTGTATGTAGATGTTTGATGAAATACCCAAGAGAGAGTTTATTTCTATTTTTCTAAAACTATTTAAACAAAAATATAGATCTATATGTGTGTTTTCATTTCCCCTAGGACTGAACACGAATTCATGTCATATTCATGTCAAAAACGACCGTGGACACGCTGTACGAGACACTGCACGAGGATCGTGTTGTCCCCTGCTTCATGGGTACTGTAGCGGATACGAATCAGCACGTTCGGATACGAAACTTGGTGGACACCTAGGCCACATGTTTGACACTACACTGACAAAGCTTCATAGGTTTTATCGAGTAGATTAGAAGAAATTCCACCCGTACTAATTTTACACACGCGTACAATCACACAGACCTTCACCGACACGGACTTCATGTCCTATCCTAACACGACGAGGACTCTATGCAGGATGTCGATCCTCTAACCCTAGACCAAGGATACCTATATACATGACCATGAGACCTGAGGGTCGACACATTGTGTCCTTTTTGACTCGACACCTCTGCAAGATGCCTTATTCACTGTTCTGTTCGTTTTTGTTTTGGACACTAGTTTGATATGAACTGGACACGGATGTGGACACGAAATCATTCCCGTGACACATGTACAAATGTATCATATCTCTGTACATGACTGATTTTGGTTTTAATTAGTTTTGGTGTTCGAATTGGATATGGGATTTAACTATAATTTTTCTGATACATGTGTTATTGATGTTTTGACACTTCGTGTCCACTCTCTGGACACGAGGACACATCCCCAGGATGGACACAGGCATGTTAGGCACTGGTACACTACTGTTTGGGTCTTTGATTTCATTTGAATTCGAATTTGCAAAGTATCAATAATTTTACTGTATTTGAAAAACTGTGAACTTTCGATTTCTTTATGAACTTGGTTTTATGAGATTTCGGTGATTTGTATTAATATGTCAAATGGGATGTTGAGTTAATACTGTTAGTTATTAACTGGATTGGGCTCATGTATGAATCCGAGAGTAGGTTAACTGAGAAGGGACTTGGGTTTAACTATTTAAAACTGATTTTTTTAGAATTAAATTAGGTTTTACTGATTTTTAGATGATTAATTTGCAATGTTGGTTCATATATGTGTATATATATATATATATATATATATATATATATATATATATATATATAATATATATATATATATAATATATATATATATATATATATATATATATATATATATGAGTTTAGATTTCATTTTGAAATAGAGGAGAAATCTGAGATAAGTTTTGACATATAAACTGAGAATTGGGTTTTTGATTTTGTTGATACTTTGGTTTTTGGTTGATTTAGTAAACCGAGTTTTCAATCAAAAAGAGTGACCTGAGATTTGATATGAAACTGATTTGTAGGATTAAGTATTTGGGTTTCATTCTCGATACCTGAAATATAGTTTCACTGATTCTTAATTTGAAACTGAATTGAGTTTGAAGCCTATGCATTACCTGAGTTAGCTTGAAATGTATGAACCCGAGAAACTGAAACATGGATGTTAAACCTGAGTTGCACTTGCTATGGATACCTAAGATGTCAACCCATGTCCCCTCTTTACTGAGCACACCCTCTTCACACTCTCACATATACACAATCACACTCACCTGTGATATGATTCCCTTCCCCTTTCACATGCCACAGCCCATACCCACCTACATATACTTGGTAGTTAAATTGTTATGTCATGATCCACTATCACTCACCCTCTTCACACACACTCCTTTATATATACATATATATATATATATATATATATGTATATATATATATATATATATATATATATATATATATATATATATATATTAAAAAAAATAATATATATATATATATATATTTTATATATAAATAAATATATATATATAAATATGAGGAAAACATGGAATATATATATAAAGGAGTGTGTGTGAAAGGGGATAATATATAGGATAATATATATATATATATATATATATATATATATATATATATATATATATATATATATATATATATATATTTTTTTTTTTTTTTTTTTGGAACCAGGTAAATTGTTTCTGGAATCGCTCCCACTGGGATTCGAACTCCTGACCACTCGGGCCGCATGCATCTCTCTTAACATATATATATATATATATTTTATATATATATATATATATATATATATATATATATATATATATATATATATATATATATATATATATGTTAGCTCTTATCTATACATGGATAGTGTATAGTGTATATACATGGTTTGTATGCATAACATGTACATAGGTTATGAGGATATATGTAGGGATATTTTGTAAAACCTCCCCTAAATAATGGGCTAATTTGCGAAATACCCCCTAAAGATCTCGAATTGGTAAAACCCCCTTTCCGTCAAGACGCTGTTTGATTTTGGGTGACGTGGCAATCCGTGTGTATTATTAAGTAAAAAAAATAAAAGTTAGACGAAAATACCCTTCCCCAAAAGTCCTTTATCTGGAAGAGGAGGATCGGGTGGGCCGGCCGCTCGACCGCGACAACGGAGGATTGCTTCGTTTCTACTGTGGCGGCGGAGGGCGCGGGATCGTCCGGCTCCTCGGAGCCTATGAGGATCGGCACCGAGAGGTGGTGGTGGTGGCACTTCTCCCGGCAGAGGTGCGTGGCGGAGACGAACGCGACGTAGATGAAGTAGAGCGAGGCGAAGCAGGCCGCGCCCCGCACGGTGATCCGGCCGACGAGGAGGATGAGGAAGAGGGAGGAGAGCACGAAGAGGAAGAAGCTCCTATAGATCACTCTTCTTATCCCGTCATATCTTCGGCATTTTGAGTACATAAATGGGCACCCTATTGCTGAATGTGTCGACTGGCAACAAATTTGGCATTTAATCTGATCACTTTCATCAATCTCATCACTTTCATCACTCGATTTCTGCAAATTTAGAAATTAAAAATTAGTGTTTTCTCCTAACTGTAAATATAATAATTTGTGTTTCCTCCTTACTGTAAATATAATAATTTGTGTTTCCTCCTTTAATGGCAGAAATTACCTCTTTCTCTATAGATGAAGGAGCACCCCCCATGCTTGTAGGAACCTGATCTTCGGTAGACAAGTTGCACGCTGGAAGAGGATCAAGTGAAAGAGGAGGAGGATGATCGGTATAAATAGGTTGGAGAGAGGAAGAAGATGATCGGTATAAATAGGTTCAGCAAAGGAAGAAGATGACCGTTAGAGAGAGAGAGAAGACCGTTGGAGGACCCCTGCCACGTACGCAGGGGTATTTTCGTCTAACTTTTATTTTTTTACTTAATAACACACACGGATTGCCACGTCACCCAAAATCAAACAGCGTCTTGACGGAAAGGGGGTTTTACCAATTCGAGATCTTTAGGGGGTATTTTGCAAATTAGCCCATTATTTAGGCGAGGTTTTACAAAATATCCCATATATGTATATATATGGCATGTGATACTTGTTTGTGTTAAGGCTAGGCCATGTGTGCCTTATAGCATATATATTGGTTTAGGTATAGATGTACTTATATGTTATACATTTATATCTAGTATTGGTTAGCCTTGAATGGTTTAAGTTAGACTTGTGGATTAGTTGACCTGATTTGACTGTACAGTTGACTATAGTTGACTTGGTTTGACCAAGAGGTGACTTTGACCTAGAAATCATATAGAATGCATTGTAATCTTCAGTATTACCATTCTGGACATGTTGTGACCTGTGTTGCTCTATTTAGGACTCATCTACTCTGTCTGGACATATATATTCATCGGATACTTAGGATACCAGGCGAGTACATTCTCTGACCATTTCATACTTGATAGGATTTATATTTGTGCTCTAGATTACTTTACTTGATGTTGTCACGATGTTAACATGGATTGGTACTATATGGATCCCTTCATGAGATGTTATCCTCCTCGGGAGCATCGGATACATCATGTCATGTACGTTTCACTTTTATCATGTATTCTTGAGCTTTCACCATTCATGTGCACTCTCGTGATTCATGTATACTCATGTTCACGGAGCCCTATGTTTATATTCATGTGCACCCATTTATGGGCCCCCATGTGATATCATGTGCAATAACATAACCTGTCTGGATCCTTGTGTATTGATTAGGGTACGGGGGAGTATAAATGGTCATGTGAACAATTCCAAAGTAGTGTAGTCATGTACAAACTTTCATGTTTGTTATCAAGCCATTCACATGTCTATCTAGTACTCTACATCACTAGTCACTGTTAGCACTTTACTTATAGTAGATATTTTTTTACAGCCATCTCTTTTACTTCATATATTTTTTAGCGTTTCATATATCTTACGCTATAGCATATTTACATATCCTGTCATATTATGAACTGCATAAGATGTATTGTGCTTGCTCCCGTCCTGACTGGACCTGTTAAAAATATTACAGATGACATTGAGGAGTTCCGTCCTACGTACTATGGAGAAGGCCTAGATGACACATGTGAGCTGGACACCCAGGAGGACCCAGCACTTGCAGAGGACATTACCCCAGTAGTCTAGGCTAGTTAGTTAGACCAGTATCTCACTTATTGTCTTGTCTTATTTTGGATACACTTGTACTTATTAAGGATTTTGTTATTCTGGATATTGTGGATTTATTATCTTAAACACTTAGTCTCCCTCTCTCTCTTATTTGTATTTTTTTGTGGATTCAGATCTTATCTATGTATCTTATCATACTTTCTACCTTAGATGTGATTGAGTTATACACTTCTATATTGTACTCCATTCGGAGTGTATACATTGTACAAGTACCTTATTATTGTTAGATGTATGTGACCTAGGACAGCGTTCAACCGCCGACACTGTGACGTAGCCTGGACGTACCCACTTCTCGTGCCCCTACACTTGGTGCGGGTCGTGACACGTTTTTAGTGGTGGCCCATGCAGGTCGAATTTATGTAGTGGTATTCGAACTAGAGTGTCACTACAGCCTACAGTAGGATTAGGTTATATTTTTGAAGGTACTCAATCACATTAGAAAAAACTCTTAATCAAATTTTTGTTACCAAAAAAATTGCTGCATTATTGTCTTTTCTTGAAAAATAAACCATCCTCCCTTGATGTTATCGCTTTATTCTTAATGATTGCCCTCTCGTTTGATCTATCTTCAGGATGGTTATGGAGACACGATCTCATCATCTCGATCGGGAAGTCACTACTGACGGGTCTGCTACTTCTCGTCCTGATCAGTAGGACCACGAGACTGCAGCTTCTATTATGCCAGCTCAGACTGGGATATCTGCAGCTTGTGGGAGTGTACCTCTTCCTACTCCGATACTTTCCCCAGTCATCCCGAACGTTCTTCAGCAGCAGCCGCCATCAGGATCAGAGGACGTGGCGCATTTGTTCTCCTTCTTCCAGTAGATAGTGGAAACTCAACGGCAACAGTTGTTCAAGAGGGGACATGACATTCATAGCACAAGTAGCAGTGGAGGTCCGGCCAAGAGGCCTCACGTACAGATTCAGTATCAGTATCAGCAGAGGCCTGCTCAACATCACCTTCAGGATCAGGGACGTATAAATTTCCACCAGGCATCCAGGCAGCAGCCGGATGCTAGGTACAACTTCTGTAAGAAGGCAGGCTATGGGTGGAATGACTGCAGGATGAGGCTTGGCAGGTGTTTACTTTGTGGTTCAGCGGAGCATTGGTGTAGGGAGTGTCCGAAGAGCCAGACAGCAATGACTCAGGCAGCAGCAGGAGCTAGGGCTCCGACAGAGCAGCCGAGGGGACCACCGTTACAAATACAGCAAACCCCTAGACAGCAGCATGTTACTAGTTGCCCTTTCTGTAAGAAACCAGGACACGATTGGAGTAAATATCGGATGAGATTAATCAAGTGCCTACTTTGTGGAGCATCATATCACCAGTTTAGAGAGTGTCCCAAGTTTCCTGGACGGACAGCTCAGGGAGCAGGAGCGAGGGCTCTGGTGAGCCAGCAGAAGGGACTACCCTTACAGACTCAGCAGCAGAGATTCGCACAACATCAAGCTGGAGGAGGCCAGCAGGGGCGAGCTTACGCTATGGCAGCTAAGGGTGCACAGGCAGTAGGAGAGTTTATCACAGGTTTTGTTCATCTCAATTCTGTTCCTTGCCATATTTTAACCTCGAAATTCAGTTCCAACAGATCTTGCTTATCGTTCTTGTTCGTAGATAAATCTGATTCTTGGTATTCATTATTGATTTAATTTTCTACCAAGATAAATTACATGGGCTAAGTCGTCTCAGTTATGGAATCTAGTCTTCTACAGTCACATTAGCTAGAATGGCAAGGACCTACAGTCTGATTTTGGATATATTTATCGGGTGTGGTAATTTAAGATTTTTGCCGCCAAGCTAGCGGCAGAGCAAGAATTTTAAATACCATTATTCTATAAGTGTGTACATTAGTTCGGACTCTATGGTTATCATAGCCCTGCTTACTAGTATGACGGAGATTCAGAGTACCATGATTTTGGATGGACGCTTGTGATTATCAGATTTCATCTTAAAAGTTTTTGAACATATTATCTCTACTTTTCGTTTCAGTCTTTCAAAAAATTTGTTGTTGTTATTTTGTTTTGCTTTCTCATCATTCAACTTAGGAGTATGAGTAGCTCTAACTGTTAGTATAATCCTTTGTATAACTTCCATGTTATGAATTTCTCTTAATGAAATAGTGAATGTGATAGGCCTTTTGACTTAGATGTGATAGTGTAGCTCTGAGCCTAGAATGATAATCGTTATAGCCCTGTTTGATTCATTATTTTCCTTATCTTTCCAGCCTACACCCATGACCCTAGACTGTCCCACTTACCTTGTTCCTTGTACTGTTTTGGCAACACAACATTCGGTCCAATTTAGGACATTAACCATTCCAACTTTAATTATGATTATTTCATACACATTACCGTGACTTTTAATTTAGGAACACAAGACTAGTTGTTTTCTCAAAACCAACTTCCCCTGCATGACCTATACATGACCCCCTACACTCATGACCTTCGTGTTCCACTCAGGCACAACATCTTGTGCTCTGTTTGCTTCATACGACTTTCCCGACACAAGACCCCATCTGGATTCACCCCATGGAGTCATTCTGACTCAAATTGGGAACACCTTTTTGACCCAACCTGTCGACCCAATTTCTGGATATGACCTATTTTAAGCCTACTACACATATTGGACTTGCTGACCCAGGATGCTGCTAGGTATAAGCCTTGACCTTGATTTTGGGGGTTGACCTACAGGATTACGACCTTCTTAATTTCGAGGACAAAATTTCTCTAAGGAGGGTAGACTTGTAACATCCAGTTTTCTAAATGAGAATAATTTTGAAATTTTATAATTTTAATCTTTTAATAATGTTATTTAAATCATAATATGATTTTTGGTGATTTTTAGTTATTTTTAAACTATTTTATTGGTAATTTGTGATTTTGGAGTTTTTTCAGTAAACCCTAGAGACTACTTGACCTAGAGACTAACCATGTGATTAGGATATTTTATTTATCATTTTTTGCCTAGGCGTATTTTGGTCATTTTGGTTTTTGGAATTAATTATTAATTATTTGATTGATGGTTGTTATTTTTGGCTTTTGCTAGTTGAGACCTTGGAGACTAACCTAAATGTTGAATTTGACTATGGTGACTTGGTTAGCATGGTGGGATCCTAGTCTAACTTAAGTCGACCCAAGTTAACTTGTTGGACTAAGTTGCATGAAGAGATTAGGTGTTATAGGTGTTTGAACTAATGGCTAAGGGATTGAACCAATTTGACATTGCACTTGGCCCATAGCCTACTAGCCATCAACCCTAACCCTAATTTTCCTACATGTGGCCGGCCCCTAGGGTTTTCCCCTTCCTATTTAATCTCTCCTATTCATTCTTGCCACTTTTAACACCACTTTCACTTTTGGCAAGAATGAGGTTTGTCCCCCTTGTAATCTCTCCTAATTTCTTCATTTCTCTTTATTTTTGACTCTAGTCTTTTGCATTAGGATCTAACTATTGTTTACTTACTATTTGTGGTGAGAAATCACAGCTTTTGTACAATTTGGGACTTTTGAGTTGCAAGCGAGATTCTCCTATTTTGAGCTTTTTTATTGAGTTTGACACTCAATAGGTAAATCATCAGCCCACCTCCATTTCTTGTTTTCTTTGCATGAATGCATAGATCTAGGTGTCCCCTAGCTGTTCCTCGAGTTTGGTAAGAATTAGAATTGATTTGGTGTCCGTATCAGATACGTATCATAACTTGTATGTAGATGTTTGATAAAATGCCCAAGAGAGATTTTATTTCTATTTTTTCAAAACTATTTAAACAGAAATATAGATCTGCATGTGTGTTTTCATTTCCCCTAGGACTGAACATGAATTCGTGTCGTATTCGTGTCAAAAACGATCGTGGACACGCTGCACGAGACACCGCACGAGGATCGTATTGTCCCCTGCTTTTCGGGCACTGTAGCAGACACGACACAGCACGTTTGGACACGAAACTTGGTGGACACCTAGGCCACGTGTCTGACACTACACTTGCAAAGTTTCATAGGGTTTTATCGAGTAGATTGGAAGAAATCCCACCCGCACTAATTTTACACACAAGCGCACAGTCACACAGACCTTCACTGACACAGACTTCGTGTCCTGTCATGACACGATGAGGACTCTATGCAGGGTATCCATCCTCTAACCCTAGACCTAGGATACCTATATACATGACCATGAGACCTGAGGGTCGACACATTGTGTCCTCTTTGACTCGACACCTTTGCACGATGCCTTATTCACTGTTCTGTTCGTTTTGTTTTGGACACTAGTTTGATATGAACTAGACATGGATGTGGACACAAAATCATTCCTGTGACACATGTACACATGTATCACATCTCTGTACACGACTAATTTTGGTTTTATTTAGTTTTGGTGTTCGAATTGGATATAGGATTTAACTATCATTTTTCTGATACACGTGTTATTGATGTTTTGACACTTCGTGTCTACTCTATGGACACGAAGACACATCCCCGGGATGGACACAGGCATATTAGGCACTGGTAAACTACTGTTTGGGTCTTTAATTTCATTTGAAGTCGAATTTGCAAAGTATCAGTAATTTCACTTTATTTGAGAAACTGTGAACTTTCGATTCCTTTATTGAACTTGGTTTTATGAGCTTTGGGTGATTTGTATTAATATGTCAAATGGGATGTTGAGTTAATGCTGTTAGTTAATAACTGGATTGGGTTCATGTATGAATCCGAGAGTAGGTTAACTGAGAAGGGACTTAGGTTTAACTGTTTAAAACTGATTTTCTGAGAATTAAATTGGGTTTTAGTGATTTTTAGATGATTAATTTGCAATGTTGGTTCACATATATATATATATATATATATATATATAATATATATATATATATATATATATATATATATATATATCTATATATATATATATATATATATATATATATATATCTGAGTTTAGGTTTTATTTTGAAACAGAGGAGAAATCTGAGATGAGTTTTAACATATAAACTGAGAATTGGGTTTTTGATTTTGTTGAAACTTTGGTTTTTGGTTGATTGGGTAAACCGAGTTTTCAATCAAAAAGAGTGACCTGAGATTTGATATGAAACTGATTTGTAGGATTAAATATTTGGGTTTCATTCTTGATAACTGAAATATAGGTTCACTGATTTCTTAACTTGAAACTGAATTGAGTTTGAAGCCTATGCATTACCTGAGTTAGCTTGAAATGTATGAACCCGAGAAACTGAAACATAGATGTTAAACCTGAGTTGCACTTGCTATGGTTACCTAAGATGTCAACCCATGTCCCCTCTTTACTGAGCACACCCTCTTCACACTCTCACATCTACACAATCACACTTACCTATGATATGATTCCCTTTCGCTTTCACATGCCACAGCCTACACCCACCTACATATACTTGGTAGTTGAATTGTTATGTCATGATCCACTATCACTCACCCTCTTCACACACACTCCTTTATATATACATTCCCTGTTTTCCTCATGTGTGTGTATATATATATATATATATATATATATATATATATATATATATATATATATATTAGCTCTAATCTATACATGGATAGTGTACAGTGTATATACATGGTTTGTATGTATAATATGTACATGGGTTATGAGGATATATGTATATATATGGCATGTGATACTTGTTTGTGTTTAGGCTAGGCCATGTGTGCCTTATAGCATATATATTGGTTTAGGTATAGATGTACTTATGTGTTACACATTTATACCAAGTATTGGTTAGCCTAGAATGGTTTAACTTAGACTTTTGGATTAGTTGACCTGATTTGACTGTACAGTTGACTATAGTTGACCTAGTTAACTTGATTTGACCAAGAGTTAATTTTGATCTAGATTGACCTAGAAATCATATAGAATTTATTATAATCTTCAGTATTACAATTCTGGACATGTTGTGACCTGTATTGCTCTATTTAGGACTCATCTACTCTGTCTGGACATATATATTCATCAGATACTCAGGATACCAGGTGAGTACAGTCTCTGACTGTTTCATACTTGATAGGATTTACATTTACGCTCTAGATTACTTTACTTGATGTTGTCACGATGTTAACACGGATTGGTACTATATGGATCCCTTCATGAGATGTTATCCCCCTCGGGAGTATCGGATACATCATGTCATGTGTGTTTCACTTTCATCATATATTCCTGTGCTTTCATCATTCATGTGCACTCTCGTGATTCATGTACTCTCATGTTCACGGAGCCCCCATGTTTACATTCATGTGCACCCATTTATGGGCCCCCATGTGATATCATGTGCAATAACATAACCTGTCTGGATCCTTTTGTATTGATTGGGGTACGGAGGAGTATAAATGGTCATGTGAACAATTCTAAAGTAGTGTAGTCACGTGCAAACTTTCATGTTTATTATCAAGCCGTTCACATGTCTATCTTGTACTCTACATCACTAGTCACTGTTAGCTCTTTACTTATAGTAAATATTTCTTTACAGCTATCTATTTTACTTCATATATTTCCCAGCATTTTATGTATCTTACTCTATAGCATATTTCATATCATGTCATATTATGAACTGCGTGAGATGTATTGTGCTCGCTCCCGTCCTGAATGGACCTGTTGAAAATATTACAAATGACATTAAGGAGTTTCGTCCTACGTACTATGGAGCAGGCCTAGATGACATATGTGAGCTGGACTCCCAGGAGGACCCAGCACTTGCAGAGGACATTACCCCCAATAGTCTAGGCTAGTTAGCTAGACCAGTATCTCACTTATTGTCTTGTCTTGTTTTGGATACACTTGTACTTATTGAGGATTTTTATTATTCTGGATATTATGGATTTGTTATCTTAGACACTTAGCCTCTCTCTCTCTCTTATTTGTATTTCATTGTGGATTCAAATCTTATCTATCTATCTTATCGTACTTTCTGCCTTAGCTGTGATTGAGTTGTACACTTCTATATTGTACTCCATTCGGAGCGTATACATTGTACAGGTACCTTACTATTGTTAGATGTATGTGACCTAGGACAGCGTTCTACCGCAGACACTGCGGCGTAGGCTGGACGTACCCACTTCTCGTTCCCCTACACTGGGTGCGGGTCGTGACAACATGGTAAGAATAGATTCAGGGGGGTGTATAGAACGACTCAGAGGTAATATGGACGTAAAATGTTCTATAGATAAATTTGACAACACGAGATTTATCAAGAAAGAAATGTCTACTTATAGGTAATATGGACATAGTAGCCATAAACTTCATTGGGGTATAGAAAAATAACTCAAGGTAATATGGACTTAGATGTTTTCAACTAGAGAAATGAGGAAGGGATGAATTCATTAATAGAATCCATAAACATCCACGGGGGATATGGAAGTACATAGTATATATTTTAGACCTCAGATATAGTATTTTTAGGAATTTGCCATTGATTGGCATCATTAGCAAATTACCGTTAGGCTAGCCAGCCGGTAAGTACCATTGGAATAGACCGTCTCTATGACGAACGATCCTTCCCACTTAGGTTCGAACTTACTAGCGGCCTTGTGAGTCATCACTATCAGTCTTCGAACTGATAAGACGAGGTCACCCACTTGGAATTCCCTTTCTCTGACCTTTTTATTGAAGGCCCCATAAATTCGAGCTTGATACAGCTCGATACGCTGCTAAGCTAGCAGACACTTTTTGTCCAATGCTTCCAACTCTTGTAACCGACGACATTGATTGTCTTCGTCTATCAGCTGATTAGTGATAGCTACCTATAGAGACAGAATCTGGATCTCTAGAGGGAGTACCGACTAACTCTCGTAGACAAGAAAGAATGGTGTATTGCTACGTAAGCCCATATACATTCACCTAGTTTCTTATTCCAGTCGTGCTTATTGGCAAAATGACTTACTTGAGCAGCTTGACTATTGTCTTGTTGAATGCTTCGACAAGCCCATTCACTGCAGGACTATAGGTCGTCGATGGTACATTCTATATCCAGTTTTTATCACAAAACTGATGGAATGTGTGGCTCACAAACTGAGGGCAATTATCATCGATAATCCTTCTAGGAACTCCGAAGCGGTAGATGACGTGATGCTTAATAAAGCTGATCACATTCGAGGTTTTTCACCTCTGCCAATGGTATTACCTCCACCCACTTAGAAAAGTAGTCAGTGATGGTGAGGATAATCCGGTGTCCTTTGGAAGATGGCAGGATGATCAACTCGATGATATCTATTCCCCATGCTTCAAACGGCTAAGCGACCGTATTAGGGTTTAGGAACTCAGAAGGTTGGTGGGTGAAGTTAGCATACAACTGACATACTTGGTATTTCTTGGCATAATCAATAGCGTCTGTCATCCTAGTGGGCCAGTAGTACCTATGCGACGTAGTCGGTCCAATAACTTAGGACCAGGCCGATGAGCTCTGCAAGTACCATCGTGTGCCTCTCGGAGTGCTTCATTTGCTTCAGTATAAGATAGATTTCGTCCTATGATAGATAATACAGCATTTTGATAGTTATGTCATAGAAGAACCGGAGCGAGTGCTCTTGGTAGAAGTAGCTTCCTTCGGGTCTTCAGGTAGGATCCCGTAGACCGCATTGTCTATGAAAGGGAATCGTCAGTCTCGAATGTCACCATTAATGCTCGTTTGTATAGAGTAACTCAAACACGTGTGCAGATTATTGTTTGGGGAAACCACCTTCTAACCCATCACTACGACAGAGTACTGGATTCCAACTAGAGCTGCCAGATAAGTGACGAGACTGGCGAGGGCATCGGCCTCTAGGTTTTGCAATCGAGGTACATGCTCTATAAAGAACCTTGTAAAGGTAGAGATGATATCAATTGTTGCCTGATGATACGGGACCAGATCCTCATATCGAACCTCATATCATTCTTAAACCTGATTGATTATCAATTTCGAGTCACCATAGGCCTCAAGGTAGTCAACCCCTAACTGTCTAGCAAGTTGGAGTCCCATAATGAGAGCGTTGTACTCAGCAATATTATTGGTACATGATTCCATAAGAGAATCTGCATGGTGGATGACTAAGCCTTAAGGAGTGACCAGGACTACTCCGACTTTTGCGATTATTTTGCCCTTGGGGCTTGTTCTTGAAGCATCGTCGAAGAACATTCGCCAGACAGGATTGTCTGAGACTACGTTAGACTCCAAGACTTCGCTAGGAATGCCATCATAAAGCTTTGACATTTTTTGGCACAGGATGCGCCGCCATGAAGTCGGCCAATGCTTGACCCTTAACCGCCTTTTGTGGGCCGAATACCATGTCGTAAGGCGTCAGAAAGATTGCTCATATGGCTAACCATGAGTTTAGCGCCCCTAGCTTGGTCATAAGGACTCTGAAGGGATTGACTCTGGAGATGACGTGAATTGTCTGTCCAGCCACATAATGGCGCATCTTTTGGATGGCAAAGACTAGAGCGAGGCATTCCTTTTCAACAGGATTATACTGATGTTCGACACCAATCATGGTCCTGCTCAGATAGTAGATTGCATGTTCATAGCCTTCATTACTTTTCTGGGCTGACAAAGCATCCAGAGAATGGTTCATGGCTCGAACGTATAGTAGGAAGGGCCTTCCCACACTGCAAGAAAACATGGTTTTTATGACATGTAACGTTGTCACAAAAATTATGAAAGTCGTCACAACACATCTTTTGTGACGAGTACAGTGACGACTTATTTTCGTAGCCTATACCTCTGTAGCTAAAAGTATTGGTGACGACCAAAAGTCATTGTCACAGAAAGTTCTCGACTGTGACAAGAATATGTTGTCAGTGATAATAAACTTTCCGTGACAACAAAATTCGTCACTACAAATATTATAAGTGGCGTACTATATTGTCACAAATTAGCTTTTTATTGTAACTAAAGATAAATATATTTTTTTGACAAAAATAAAAATTATTTTCGTTACGACATTTGCTATTACAAAATAACTTTAGTAACACTTTTATTGTTGTCACAATAAACTTGTATATTTAGTGACAAGTACATGTCATCATTGTAAATACTTGTAGTAACACTTTTATTGTTGTCACAAGAACACACAATACAATATCATACAAAATTCTTGTAGAAGAGAGTATGCATAATTGTGCTCATCTTCCAAGAACACCCCCCATCGACTTTTCAATGTAAACCATAACTAACATTCACAAATTCTAAATGACTTTATATAGGCGACCAACTCTTAGTAATTATGGACAACAAGAAGATGAAAAGTAATTATATCAATCCATAAAAAGTAATTATATTGCACCTCAAAATTCAGTACATATAATTTGAAGTGAAGTAATTTGTAGTACTTATAAAATAAAGAGTATCCAAACTAGCTGGTACATAAAATCAAGAGTAATCTATAAATATAAATTGATGATCAATTGCATATGCAGCTCCTGTCTTGGTGTTGATCAATCTTTAATGACCTGCATAAATCAATAAAGAGATTGTTTAGAATTTGTGAAGGTATATATATACAATAAGAAAAATTGTCAATAAAAATTGATCAAACTTGTGGTGGTTATATGAAAGGAATGATAGAAGAATTCTATAATAGAAGCAATAAAAATATAGAAAAAGACACAAATGTTTGCAGTTGAGTTCAAAAGCCAAAAGTTAGTGTCTTTACATTTACTATAATAAATGGAAATATGAGTTATCTTGTTTTCGACACTTACCAGAGTTTGTAGCTCTTGTATTTGAAGGAACTGAAATATCTGCAGACTGTGTCGTAGAACCAAAAAAGGCAGCAATTTGTGCTTGGAACATGGTATTAAATTGACCTTAAATTTACATCGTAAGATTATTCCTGATGTTGTCTTCCACACTTTTTCTAATTTCAACTCTGAGTTCATCACTAACATTTGCTCTCATTTCTTCTTGCAAATTCTTCATCACATCAGCCTACACACTTTCAATCATGGATTCTCTAGCCGACTCAATAGCCTTTTGTACTTCTTTCTACATGTTATCTAAATATCTTGTCCTTTTTGTTGGCGGTCTAATTCCAGCTCCTTTACCCTAAAAATAACCAGACTTCTGACCAAGAACTTGAACCAACATCTCATCATGTGTAAGTTGAGCTTCAGGATCAACTTTTTCTTGTTGAATGACAAGATCATGAAGTTTTTCCTACATGAATCATAATAGAACGTTTAACTCGAAGTTTACATATAAAAGAAATTCACCTATACAATCTCAAGATAATATATAAGTACAAATATGTGAACTTCTTTTGATATCGGATCTAACTACTGTAATTCTCCTTCTTTATTTTACTTGGTATGTTGTTTAAGCCAAATCTCATCTGGTGATGGCTTTTTCACCAGAGATCGGATCTCTCTGTCAGAAGACCAAGATATTTAAAAATACAACTAGATAAAATGCGTAAAAACTTGACAAAGAGGACAAATGTATTTGCCATTGACTCCTCTACTTCAGCAAAACATCTTGTACCGCAAGTATGTTTGGTCACAAGCTTAGCTCTATTTGCTGTATTTCTTTAACTAATTTTCTGAGAACAATTAATAATGTATGAATAACAAGCAAAAGGCAATACAAAAGATCAAAACTGCAAGTCAATTTTAAAACAACAATTATATAAGCTAAAAATGTATCAGGAATATTAATGAATAAAAATATGCCTTTTAAAAGGTTGTACATTCTAATAAATACCTGAAAATTATCTAAACTGAAGTACTCTATCAAAAACTTTCAATCTTCGGGCTTTACATCCTTAGGAGCATTTTCTAGCCTTTCTTCATCTGTCTGAAACTTCTTACAAGTCTCATATAGTCTATGCTTCCAATTTCTATACAAGAGTCGCATAGTATCTATAACAAATGCTTGAAATCTATGTTGCTTGCATTCTGCAACTGTGAACTTCTCCTAATATAAGGCAAAAAAAAATTATACAAACAAAATAATTCACTAATTGGTTCATATTTCTAAAAAAAAACATTAATAAAAATACATATATAAATACAATAGATTACCTTCACTTGGATCCACATTTGTTCTCCTGCAGCACCTACAATATCCTCCCACTTGGCATCCACTAATTTTTTCTCTTTTTCCACAAACAATGGGGCCATATTTCTAACTATATAGCCACAAAATTGACTACATCTCTTGAATTGTTTCCAACAGCTCTTTGAATATCGTCAGGCATAACAATTTCTAATTTTACAGCTTTGGTTTTCAACTCTAAATTCAAACATTTGTATTTTCCTCTTACATTCTTTCGGATGTTACTACAGGATGCTGTGAAGATCGACACATTAAAATAATTAGCATATTGAAACACACACACACACACACACACACACACATATATATATAAAGTTTATAAGTACTTTATATATAAACTCCAAACCATAGAGCCCATTGAGCCACCAACTGATCTTGTGTGATGTTCCTTAGGGGATAAAAGTACCACTTTGTGAAAATTATAATCCCAATTGAAAATCCTTATTTCTCCTTGAGAGAAGAAATATAAAGTGCAAGGAAACAGGCAAATCTGATGCAACTAGTACAATTTAAAAGTAACTTCATAAAGACTTTAGAAATAATAAATATGTCACCAAATTCATTAGTTGCATCACTTTTATTTAACCTGATATAGATCCTTGTAGATGCCAGCAGCAGTAACATGAGACAGGATGATATCATGAGACAACCTAGGAAAGAATATTGCATCAATGTAGAATGCATAGGATAGAGATTACTTGGGAGAAATCTGGACCATGATATGGAGAACCTGTAGGAGTTGATACCTAAACTTTGCATCCAAGTCAACATCTTCATGTGTAAAGAGCTGAGAACTTATAAAATGAACTTTAAAATTTTTCATCTAACTTTCTGAAACAAATTAATTATTCACACCATAGTTAGATGTCATAACCATCTATTCTAATTCTAATTCTAATGACTATTATAAGCAGTGTCATAAATTAAGTGGACTAGTTTATCTGGCAAGTGACAGAAAATATCCCAATGCTTACCTTCATTACCGTCTTTAACTGCAACTTCAATCGGAATGTGAAAATAGTATAACATACTAAACAAGATATAGTGGCTGTGCAACCTATGAAGGTATGTTTAGTGTTGAGTCTTGAGCAAGCTTATTCGGATAAAGTAGCAAAGCTAAATTCCTTCACATTTGTAACTCACATCCTATTTTATTATCTAGCACTTGTATATATGAATGTCTTCTTATTATTTATAAGGATACCACATATACTAATGAGCCTGATGGTCAAATTTAAGAGAGAATATAAATAGTTTTGAACTTTATGGAAGGTAGTTAACATATACTCCAGTGTGTTAATAAAATAAAGATTCATGTAACTCCAAAAATGAGTGGAAGTTTAAGATTTATTTTGGGCACAATTTAAACATGTATCTGGACTGATGAATACCAATCTAAAGAGAGATAAATTTAAATTCATTTAAGATTTTTAAACATACCTGGTGTTAATATTATTATTGACCTGCTTCCTAGTATTATGCAGTTCCTCTGCGTCGCAGATTAAAGAATCTTGATATATATATATATATATATATATATATATATATATATATATATATATAGTCCCCATGGCCGTAGCCCGTTGGGAACGGTAGAGCACCCTGGCGCAGTGGCGCGGGTTCGAGCCCCCTTGGAGGCATGTCTCCGAGCGCAATTAAGAAGTGGACAAACTCAATATATATATATATATATATATATATATATATATATATATATATATATATTTATATATATATATATATATATATATATATATATATATATATATATATATATATATAGGATCCAAAATACGCAGACATAATAGCATGAAATTTTGTAAGAAGAAATATTTAGAAGCTATAAACAAAATTATCATGTCATTTGGACTGAGAATAAGTATATAACAATCTCCAGTATTAGCATTAGTACAGCAGGATACTCATCAGATGTAAATTCAGTCAAATATTAGAGTGTGCACATTAACATCTGATCATATATTCGATCTACATCAGCTATGAGATTAACTGGTTGATTACATAAGACTCTCAATCCTTCAACCCGATTGATACAAATGTAATTGTATCAGTCTAACAGGTACAACTCTAATACTACTTTATTTGTAGTACGAATCTAGTTCTGTTACAACATTATTTATATCAGATGCCAAGCTCCGATACCACTTTGTTCGTATTGTTCGTATCGAATTGGACCTGTGCTTTCTATTTCGATTGAGGAAATGATCAATTCTTAGAGTCAAGACAATAAATAATGCTTTAGTTTTAGTATATAGCTGGCAATCATCTGATATTGTTTCATCATAGGTCCACTAGGTGGTTCGTTACAAAAGTTAGCTTTTACTATTTCATATGCATACAATTAAAGAGTAACAACAAAGTATTCTTTTCTCTGCACAATTATGTTTCTTTTCTAATCTATTTTCAGCTTCACAGTACTACAGTTTGTTACCTGAATTTGGACAGCAATGCCAGTCCTTCATCACCTAACATTCTCAACAGATATTCCATATTAGATACTGAGGATCCCTTAAGATACACCCAATTTCCGCAACTAATAGAGCAACTCCTCTTGTTTTTTAAAGTACATATACAAGTTAACCTTAACAGTGTGTATTATGTTGAAAATGTGCTTTTTCTCGTTCAATAATAAATACTACCGATCAATGAAATATAACATTCCGAGTAAATCAAAGAATTACCAAAAAGCAATTCCTAATCCATATGCCATTATGTATGAGCATCTCTTTGAGTTGTCAAGTTGTAAACCTGGAAAGTTCTTTAACCTTGCAGCGATTTGCCTGGCAACTATATTATAAAGGAGCCCGAATCAAGATAATGACATAACCTGTTAGCAAAGTTCAGTCCTATCACAGCTTCTTCTATCCCTTGTTCCTTTCAAGTAAATGCTCTTTCGGTATACTATACTACTTTTCTTGCATCAGAAAAAAGTCTCGTACAGACTTTAACATAGAACCTGCATGAATACATTTATAAAATTTGAAACCTACCAAATTTAGCACAACCAACTATTGAAATGTGTCCGGCACAACACGAAACCAACTACTAAAATGTTGGTGCTTGATACTAGCACATGGGTGGCCAATAACAAAATCACATGATCGATTTACTAAATCGCTATGCAAGAATTTTCAAAATCATTCGGAATTGGTGTAATTCTTGATTCAACTAAACCCTAAGTAAACAATTGAAATATTAAGGCAATTATAAGAAATCAAAATCTGGAGAATACCAAATCCCAAACTTAGATCTTGATGTTGTTATACTGCACCGTCTCCAAATTGAACCTGATCGCTGAAACACAAAAAAATCATAAATTAATGAAAAAAATAACAGATTTGTAAAGGAATCAAAAATCTTACTTGGAATCAGCGACACCACTTCCCCCATTTGAAGCAGATATACAAAGAACAATAATAAAGTATTTTAATAAATGGTAAGAGAGCTAGAGAGAGAAGGGGGTGGGCGGTTACAGCTACTAACAGAGGATGGTGGTTTGGGATCCATTCCCATGGTACGGGATGGTGTCTGCTTGTACTTGTAGTCGCACTCCGTCGTGCACACGAAGTAGACGAAGTCCCATACGATGCTCCGTTCGATCGCTACGTTGATCCTCGACCACCATCGGATGGGAGCATGATTAGGAACGGATGGCTGGGATCGACTGAGGCCAGGAGCACCGATAGCTCGTGGCCATCGGCCCTCACCATTAGCATGACGGATCCGATGGATTCTGGGTTCGAGAGAGAGGGAAAAAGAGAGAGAGAGAGAGAGAGAGAAGGGGGAAGGCTGAAAAATGAGTGCGGGAAATATTTTTCACTTGTAACACTTTGTTATTGAGTTGGTGAGTTTTTTAAAATTTTGTATTAGTTTGTAACAATTTTAAATGTTATAAAAGTTATAAAAATAACATAAATATAAAATTTGATTTTTTTTAGTATCCATATATAGGATATATTCATTCAAATCTGGTTAGGACGTCCGAGCTCTCTAGCCTAGTGGTATTAGAGCGGACACCCGGAGGGACCGGCAAGGTTCGAGTCCCCCAATTGTGTGTGTGCGTGGAATTTCAAAAAAAATCTGGTTAGGACTTTGAATATTTGATGGAATTTTTTTAGGAAAAATATGTTACAGCCGGATTATGATTGTATCATTTGATATGAATATTTTTTGTACGGTCAAATCAGATTACAATTTAAATATTATTATCAAAATAATATTAAAATCAGAATATTTTATTTATTTAACTTTTTTAAATTACTTTATGTTTTTGTTACAAGAAATAATTTTTTTCTTTGTGACTAATAATTTTGGGTGACATACAATTATTTGGTAACTAAAAGATACTTTTAAGTGACATGAATAAAATTTAAATCTTGTGGCTAATACTTTTATGTAACAATAATATTTTCTTGTAACTATAAAAATACCTCAGGTGACAAGTATTTTCATTTGTCACACATAACTTTTTTTGACATAAGTCTAAAATTTATATTTTATTTTAGTGACAACATTAAGTGACGACCAATAAAAACATGGTCACTAAATGATTTAATTGTGTGACAAAAAACCACTATTGTCACAGAATCGAACTACGAGTGACAACAATATTTATTTGTCACAAAAATATCCCTTTCAGTGACAAGTTTTACACTTGTCACAAATTACTTGTCACGGAAACCCATATTTCCTGTAGTGCCATGATTGGTGCTACCAAGACTGGTGGCTGGTGAGATTTTTTTGATATCGTCGAACGCGTGCTGGCATTCTTCGGTCCATACAAAAAAACTCCTTTCTTCATTAGCTTGGTGAATGGTTAACATCGCCCACAGAAATTTGCTATGAATCTTCTGATATATGCTAAGCGTCCATACAGGCCTCGATGCTCACAAAGATTCTTTGAGAGAGCCATGTCTAGAATGGCCTTAGTCTTTTCGGGGTCAATGTGAATACCCTTAGCTGTGATGATGAAGCCCGGGAACTTGCCGCTGGAAACCTCCAGGAAATACTTGGTTGGGTTCATCTTTAGCCGATGTGTTCGCATCAAGTCGAATACCGTCCTCAGGTCATCCAGATAACTGGTTTTTCTCTGACTTTTAACGATAATGTCATCAACATAATATTCCACCATTTTATGGAGGTGTTTGTGGAATATGGTGCTTATAGCCCGTTGATATGCCGCTCCCGTATTCTTCAAACCAAAAGGCATCACTGTGTAATAGTAGATTCCTTTTGGAGTTCGAAATGAAGTATGTCACGACCCGCACCTACTTTTCCGAATACGAGTGTGTATCCAAGCCATGATTTCTAGTCGTCTTGCACTCCAAATCTTAACCATGACTAAGACCTTCTATAATAATAATTATTTTAGAAAATATTTACAAATTCCATAAATTCATGTTTAAGTCAAATAAATATTAAAATATATTTTTTTCAAAATTTTGGGAAGAGGGATTACAAATCTATCTATCATAGAAATAAATTCGTTCTCGAATTTAAGGACTACTAGTGTAGACGGACTTGGTTGGTCGGTGAAAAGATAGAAAATTTTAGGATAATAAAATATTGATCAAATAGGTGAAAAGGAAAATTTTACGGTTAGGATCAGTGTTTCACAATTTAGGGTTTAAGATTAGGAAATTGGTCTAGAGATTTTGGGAATTAGGGATTAGAGATTTGGATAATTAGGATTTTAAGAATTAGGAATTTGTGGGTAAAATAAAAGACGCCTACCCTTTATATGGGTGGGGTTTCCTAGATTGATAAGGATTGAAAATCCAAAATAATTCTCTTCATACTAGCAATTCAATCAATCTATGATCGATCAAATCTATTCTTGATCAACATATTTATTCAAAGATAGTTCAAAATAATATTCAAACTGGTTACTAAATATTAAAATACGTTCATAAATTCAAATCTAGCCTTATAATAATAATATAAATTAGTATTTTATATCATCAAAATATTTGAACAATATTTCTATAAATTCTAAACAAAATATTTGGTAAAACCTTTCCTGTCAAAGTATTTATAATATAATTTAAGAAAATCAAATTTTATTGTCTAATTTAGAAAAATATTTAAAACTACAACTAAAATAAATCAAATAAAAAAATTAAAAACTCGGAAAGTGGGCTAACAAATCTACCAACCTTAAAAATATTTCATCTTAGAAATTTCAAAGGCCATGATTAAGTATGACTAAGAGTATAATGAAGAAACAAAATTTAAATCAATAGGAATAAGAACGACAATGATATAATCGAAACGATGATATGATTCATGACCAAATTAGTCACGCGTAATCGCAGATAAAATCAAAATAATAAACATAATTGACAAAAAAAATGTGTTTTGCCACGATCAACCTTTGGTCAAAATGGTCTAGCCAGTGACCAAAAGTGTTTAAGAATAATCAAAATCGAAATGGTTTGGCACAACCAAATTATTGTCAACATGGTCTAGTCACGACCAAAATTGCTAAAGAATGGTCAAAATTTTAGATAAAATCTAAACAGGACTACAGTCACTTAGATATAATTTAAGATACAGTCACGATCAAGGCTAACCTTGTAAGTTACCCAAGCATGATCAAAATTGGAGGTTGGCACGAGCATGAACAAGATCAAGATTGTCATGATCATAGTGGAATAAAATTTTAGACATTAGCAATAATTGAGTTGAAGTATAGGCACAATTATAATTATGGTCCAATAGTTTAGTCACAATCCAAGTCGTTTAGGAACAATCAAAATTTAAGTTTGTTTGGCACGATTAACTCGATTAATTATTAAGCAAAATTTATTTAGACACGAGTCTAGAAGGGTATGTGAATTGACACGATCAAAATATAATCAAAATAGTCTAGTCGTGATCCAAAGTCGTTAAGGATGATTCAAAACAGAATTGTTTGAGCACGATTAATTATGTGGGCATGATCATAGAATGATAGTCTAGGGGCGATTACACATCTAGTAGAGTGGAATTAAAATCTAGTAATATGTTTTGAATGATGAGGAACTAAATGAAGACTCGATGGATGAATGATAAGAAAAAAAGAAACGAAGGGAGAACTATAAGCTTTATTTATAATGCGATAATAAGGAATAGGATATCAATTCAGTTTGGAGTAAGAGCGCAAGAATTTGCGGGTCATGAAAAATCAAGAGTCATATGCCAATAACAGATATAGCCTTATGGTATTCGAAACCGTATGCATATCTGAAGTCGTTTTACCGAGAATCCATGCCACTCCAGTGTATATCGGGCTGCAGTAAACCCTTGGTTTCATGACTACAATATGATATTGTATCGAATATTCTATTAGCTCTACCAATAATAACATACGACTCAAAAGTCAAAATAGGGCAACTAGGGCATAGTTTCAACAATATTCGATAGAGCGCTGCTGGCTGCAGTGAAGTACATGGGCCTCGTATAGATACATAAGCTGTAAAGTGCAGTAAACCACGACTAACTAATCTCATCCACAAAATAAGGGAATAAAAGATATCATATAATGAATTATTTTGGTACAATATGTTGGGTGGAGACACATCCACTACCTACCAAAATAAAAAGGAAGAAGTACATGATATATAAAAGGCTAAATGGAAGTAGCAAGGAGGAACCAAGTCACCTCATCTTCGAATAAATGGAGAAGACCACGATCCCGGCTAGGATACATGCGGAAGACATGAATACACACTTGGAGAGATAACCAGGTCCTCAGAGGGATGTAACAAGACACATAATATCATGCCCTAACTGAATAATAAAAGCTCAACAGAAAAGTATATATGACTACACAGATAAAGGTCCTTAACCATTCTATGTGAAAATGCTTTTTGAAGATAACGTTTCACACAAGGGCTCCCGAGACTAGAAATACGGCATATTAGCATTTCAACCGAGGTACTAGTGGCATATAGAGGAAAATAAATAAATATACGACACACTAGTCTCTCGGGTGAGTCACTAACGGCAACTAGAGAAAAGTAAATACACGGCACATTTGTGTTTCAACCGAGGCACTAATGGCATCTAGAGAAAAGTAAATAAATGTACGACACACTAGCTCTCGGCTGAGTCACTAATGGCAGCTAGAGAAAAGTAATTGTATGAAAGTCCATGCACCTAATAACTATCTTCCCCCCTCCCCATGTACTACTTGTATTGAATCCACACCACGATATTTCTAATAACCGCTAAGTCTTCTAGGCAATTGTATTAGCAGTTATATACTAACGCTCGTCCTGTACGCACCGATGTACGGTCGGTACGCAAGTCTGAGTCTATATGAGACACGTGACATCGTGGTACACAGGTGTCGGGCCAATGAATGCAGCACAAACAAGGTGGTCCCTTAACTCTAGGCCAAATGCATAAGGAAAACTAAAGTATAATAATTTGCAACTACATATGGTTTTGAAAGAATAACTTACAAGAAATAAAATATGCATGATATTGTGCAAGGAATTTAAACAGTAAAGACAAGGTGTCTTGCCTGAAGTGTCTGTCCAATTTTGTCGAGGAATCCAAAGTTGGTCCCAAATCCTAACATTTCCAAAAGCCTATAATATAATAGGATTAATACTATTTAAATGATATAAATAGGTTAGATTTGTAATCAAATTAACAAATTAGACTAAAGTTGTAAATAATGGTTAGTGGAGGGGGTTGTATGAAATTTTACCTTGGAACTAGAAGAAACACTTCTTTTCTTACGTATACTGCAAACTTTGTTTTTTTTTCCTTTCGCGTTTAAGCCATGCACTCATCCACTGTTAATTCTTTTTCTTTTACTACTCCTTTCTCCTTCATCGCTTCTTTTTGATATGCTTCCCTTCTAATATTTATTAGGAGGAGCATGAATGAAATAAGAGTTGCCTTCTTCTTTGGTGGCTAATAGAGTGAGGCAGGGGAATGGGTGGCAAAGATGCGTGGTCGACTGAAGGGCGGGCTAAGTTGGCCAACTAGTAGTGCACGATGATGTTGAGGAGTCAAGTTTGTGTCTTCGGTAGCGATGTTCACTCTCCGACGGCGTGTAATAGCAATACTGAGATCCACAAAGGCCTCTGTAGTGAAGACGGTGGGTAATGTTGGTCGAGGCTTGACCGGAGATGATTGCACTGTTGGGAAAGAAAAGCAGAAACCTTTCCCCAAACTAGAGAGTACCTGCGAGAGAACCGAGCAAACTACGCACAAACCAAAATACCAAACACAATCATGCAGACACAGAGAATTTTTGACGTGGAAAACCCTTGCGGGAAAAACTACGGGACGATCGGAGTCCAACCCTGAGAAGCCTCCACTAATGGAATAGAAGAATTACACCCTCTACAAACTCTTCCCGATCCCAATCGGATCCCCACAACACTCAGAAGTAGGAACAATGATTACAAGGCTACGAAGAGCGAGAACGACGAGTAGAGATTACCCGAACGCGATCTCCTTCGAAAAACGACCTTCAATCCTTCGTCTTCTCTTCCGAAGTTATAATGGCACTCTTGCCTCCTTTCTCTCTCTTTTCTTGTGTGTTCTACTATTGTGTTGCCTTCTGATTAGGCTTTGGAAATCCCAACTTAACTCCCTAATCCCGTAACAAACCTGGACCGTTTGATTAGATTCGATGGTGAAAAATCACCCAAATTTCTGCCTCAGCCCCGACGACACAGAGTTCGGCCAGAACTCTGTGTCGGGCAAACAGAACCTACTAGCAACATTCTGGAACGGCCAGACCGAGTTCGGCCAGAAATCGGCCTGGGACCGAGTTCGGCCAGAACTCGGCCTGGGACCGAGTTCGGCCCGAACTCGGTTGCCCAGTTCCAGAAGCTCCCCTTGGGAGCAGCAACAGCAGTAGCAACTCCTCGTTGCCTATTTCCCGAGCTTCTTCGACATCGAACGGCGCTCGTCGTACTCCGGGATCTTCTCCACATAGGTTGGGAACTCCACCCACTCCAACAAATCTCCCCCTTCATAACTATGGGGAGGATATTGTCATCCCGACGATCTGCCTGCAGTACTCAAACTTCTTCCTTGGTAGAATCTTCGTGAACATATCAGCTCCGTTGTCATCTGTATGAACATTCTCAAGCTCCGCGTCCTTCTTCTAAACCACGTCCCGTTTCCAATGATACCGAGTCTCGATGTGTTTGGACCGGCTATGAAACGTCTGATTCTTCACAAGGTGAATAGCACTCTGACTGTCGCAAAGCAAAGTATACTGCTCTTGCTTCAGTCCCATTTCCTGCAGCAGCTTCTTTATTTACAACAGCTCCTTGCAAGCCTCCGTCGCCGCAATGTACTCTGCCTCTTTTGTCGACAAGGCAACACACTTCTGCAACCGCGACTGCCACGACACCACTCCTCCTGCAAACATCATCACGTAGCCCGAAGTCGATCGCCTCGTGTCTACATCTTTAGCCATATCAGCGTCGGTATACCCAACCAGCTTCGGCTCGTCACCACCAAAGAAAAGTCGCAGTTCCCTGAAGATATCGTAGAATCCACTTGACCGCACTCCAATGTACCCTTCCAGGATCTGAAAGATACCTGCTAACCGTACCAACTGCATGAGCAATATCTGGCCTCGTACATACCATGGCATACATAAGTCTTCCCATAGCTGAGGCATATAGAACCCGCTCCATATCTTCCTTTTCGTCCTCGGTAGATGGATACTGCTCCTTAGTGAGCTTAAAGTGAGCCGCAAGAGGGGAACTCACTTTCTTCGACCCGTCCATCCCGAAACGCTAAAGTACCCGGTGAATGTACTTCGTTTGGGACAAGTGTAGCAGCTTGGACTCTCTCTCTCTCGGCTGATCTCTATCCCAAGAATAGTCTTCGCTGCGTCCAAATCTTTCATAGAGAAGGCCGTGCCCAGTTGGCGCTTCAGCTCCGCTATCCTAGTGGCATTCCGACCCACTAATAGCATATCATCAACATAGAGCAATAAAATAATAAAATCATCATCGGTAAAATATCTCACAAATACACAGTGATCCGACGTCGTCTGTGCATAACCATGCTCCCCCATAAACAACTCGAACTTCCTGTACCACTGCCACGGAGCCTGCTTCAGACCATACAAGCTCTTCCTCAACCGGCAGACCAAATGTGACTTGTCCTTCTCACAGAATCCCTCTGACTGCTCCATGTATAACTTCTCCTCAAGATCACCGTGGAGGAATGCCGTCTTCAGGTCCATCTGCTCGACCTCCAAGTCGAGACTGGCTGCTAATGCTAGCACCACCCGAATAGACGAATGCTTGACGACAGGCGAAAAGATCTCATCATAATCTACGCCTTTCCGCTGACCGTAGCCTTTGACTACCAGCCTCGCTTTGTATCGAGGGCGAGTAGCATCATTCGTCTGCTTCACTCTAAACACCCATCGATTCTTCAAAGCCTTCTTGCCCTTTGGCAACCTCACCAGCTCATAAGTGGAATTAGTGTGCAAGGAACTCATCTCCTCCTGCATAGCCTTCATCCACTCCTGCCTGTGTTCGTCTTCCATAGCCTCTGTAAAACTTTCGAGCTCTCCCCCGTCAGTCAATAGCACATACTCATCTGGTGAGTATCTCGTAGATGGTCGATGATCCCTGTCACTCTTTCTCAGTGGAGCCACTGGTGCTGGCTGTATACCAACAGCCTCCTCCCCTTCAGGAACTGCCTCTCCGGTATGCTCATCCTCTTGAGGGACACCCTGACCACCATCAGCAGGCTGATGATCAAGGTTGGAAGCTACTCCATGTACTGGCTTCCCCACAACTGGATCCTCTGCGATGTCCTCTGGAACCTGCTCGAAGCGAAATAACTCTAACTCAGGCAATTCCTCGGCCTCAGAAGGCGTCTCGAAATACTGAGTGTTGGTCATGGTCTGATCCTCGACGAATACCACGTTCCTGCTTCTGTAGAGCTTTCCTTCCACTGGGTCGTAGAGTCTACAGCCAAACTCACCCCGACCGTAGCCGACATAGATGCATCGCCTCGTCTTCGGCTCAAGTTTGGTCCTCTTGTCCTTCGGTACATGCACGAAGGCCTTACAGCCAAACACTCACTGGTGATTGTATGACGGCTCTTTGCCGTACCATACTTTATCAGGCACATCACCCTGCAAAGGAGCACTAGGAGACAAATTAATAACATAAGCAGCTGTGAGAAGAGCCTCACCCCAGTAATTGCCCGGTAAGTTTGCTTCTGACAGCAAATATCGCACCCTCTCCATCAGTGTCCTGTTCACGTGCTCCGCTACACCATTGAGCTGAGGTGTCTTGGGCGGAGTCTTCTGGTGTCGTATCCCTTGCTCTCTGTAATACGCATCAAAGGGACCGATGTATTCGCCGCCATTGTCGAACCGAACACACAACAACTTCTTGCCCATCTCCCTTTCAACAGAGGCCTGAAACTCCTTGAAAGTAGGCGGCACCTGATCCTTGGTCTTTAAGGCATAGACCCAAACCTTCCTGGAACAGTCATCAATAAAGGTTACAAAATAAGAAGCACCACCAAGAGATTTTACCTTCATAGGACCGTAGACATCCGAGTGAATCAACTCGAGCAACGCCGGCTTCCTCGAACTTGGGTAACTTTGGAAAGACACCCTATTTTGCTTCCCAGCTAAACAGTGCATGCACTTCTCCAACTTTGTAGACTTGAGCCCCGGAATCACCTTCCTGTTCACCAAGTAGCTCATCCCCTTCTCGCTGATATGGCCGAGCTGCCTGTGCCACAACTCGGTAGACGCATCACTGACTGCGTTCACCTCCTGTGCCCCCTGTGTGCTCTCCTCCATATAGTAGAGATCGGACTTCTTGCTTCCTCTGGCAATCACCATCGAACTCCTGGAAAGCTTCCACTGACTGTTTCCGAAGAGATTGAAGAATCCCTCATCATCCAACCTTCCAACCGACACTAGGTTGAAATGGATATTAGGGACATGAGGAACATCTTTGAGAATAAGAACCGCACCCATCTTCGTTCTCAAATGCACATCTCCAACGGCAATCGCCTTCGACACATCTCCGTTGCCCATCTTCAACACTCTACAGTCGCCTGTAGTGTAAGTGGCAAACAGTGCCCTGTTGTGAGATACATGTGCTGAAGCCCCTGAGTCCACCAGCCAAAAATTTTCATCGCAGGCGAGGTTAGTAATAACCTCATCACCTACGATGATCACATCACCTCCGTGCATCGAGGCCGCCGCTATAGTGTTCTCTTCTTGCTTCCCCTTGTCGCCCTTCTTCTCTCTCTTCCAAGCGAAACAATTCCGCTTGATGTGCCCTTCTTACCACAATGGTAACACTCTGAGTCCTCGTAACGACCCTTGGACTTCCCCCTGCTCTTGTCTCTGCCACCACCTGGACCCTGCTTTTGCCCCTTCTGTGGCTCTCTGAAACAAGTGCCTGTGAGTGGTGGGATGTGGATGAAGTGCCCTGAGAATGTCTCCGCATCTCTTCATTCAACACCCCGCTCTTGGCAAACTCCAGACTGACCACGCCCTCTGGAGCAGAAGCGATCATAGATACTCGTACGGTCTTCCACGAGTCTGGCAATGTACACAGCAGCCATAGTCCCTGAACTTCGTCGTCGAACTTAACTCCCATAGAAGACAACTGGTCAACCATGCCCTGGAAATCACTCAAGTGATCCGTAATAGACGCCCCATCTTTGTACCGCAGACCCATCATCGTCCGGATCAGAAACAACTTGTTTATCCTGGTCTTCTTCGCGTACAAAGACTCCAGCTTATCCCATAACGTCTTCGCATGCTCAATATTGGCAACGTGGTTGTACACGTTCTCGTCAACGAACTGCCTCATGTATCCATACACCTGTATATGCTTGAATTTCCAGTCCTCCTCGGATTTATCACTGGGCTTTTCGGATGCAAATACGGGTAGATGCAGCTTCTTGACGAACAGTAAATCTTTCTTCTTGCCCCGCCAATAGTGATAGTTGGTGCCATTCAGGTTCACCATGCGCACCGGCTTCGCATCCATCTCTTCTCTCTAGTTTCTGTCAACTCCTGACACCCTTCTGAATTCCAGAACCTGGCTCTGATACCACTCTGTTAGGAAAGAAAAGCGAAAACCTTTCCCCAAACTAGAGAGTACCTACGAGAGAACAGAGCAAACTATGCACAAACCAAAACACCAAACACAATCACGCAGACACAGAGAATTTTTGACGTGGAAAACCCTTGCGGGAAAACCACGGGACGATCGGAGTCCAACCCTGAGAAGCCTCCACTAATGGAATAGAAGAATTACACCCTCTACAAACTCCTCCCGATCCAAATCGGATCCCTACAACACTCAGAAGTAAGAACAATGATTACAAGGCTACGAAGAGCGAGAACGACGAGTAGAGATTACCCGAACGCGATCTCCTTCGAAAAACGACCTTCAATCCTCCATCTTCTCTTCCGAAGTTGTAATGGCACACTTGCCTCCTTTCTCTCTCTTTTCTTGTGTGTTCTACTATTGTGTTGCCTTCTGATTAGGGTTTGGAAATCCTAACTTAACTTCCTAATCCTGCAACAAACCTGGACCGTTTGATTAGATCCGATGGTAAAAAATCACCCAGATTTTTGCGTCAGCCCTGATAACACAGAGTTCGGCCAGAACTCTGTGTCGGGCAAACAGAACCTACCAGCAACATTCTGGAACGGCCAGACCGAGTTCGGCCAGAACTCGGCCTGGGACCGAGTTCGGCCCGAACTCGGTGGCCCAGTTCCAGAAGCTCCCCTTGGGAGCAGCAACAGCAGTAGCAACTCCTCCTTGCCTACTTTCCGAGCTTCTTCGACATCGAACGGCGCTCGTCACACTCCGGGATCTTCTCCACTTAGGTTGGGAACCCCACCCACTCCAACATGCACTAGTATTATAAAAGACCTCGGCGAGCGAGGTCTGGACGATGGTTGGCAGACTGGGTTCGTAATGAGTTGATGATTGCACACGCTAAAGCAGGCGAGGGGACAATTTATAGAGGACGAGAGTATCACGAGGAGAGAAGAAAGACTGTACGGCGAGACGAGAAACCACATAACTGTTCATGGTGGTTGAGGATGCCAACCGGCGGAGTTTGCTGGTGCACCGAAGGTGATAATAATCTCGCCACGATGACCATGAGGTGGAACCGCATATATAAGGAGTCGGCTTCGACGGCAGATGAGGTGCTTCGTAAGGTTTGTACGGTGCTGATCTGAGATACGTTGTCGACGCTTACTTGTTAGTCACATCGACGATAAAGATGGTGTAATGTCGGAGCAATGGCTATACACATCGAGCAACCGGTCTGGCCTCTTGGCTACTACCCAGCGTTCGACCGCGCCAGTTATTTCTCGAATCAGTGAACATGATGGGAGGCGCCGGTGGCTAGGTGTATAAGGATGTCAAGAAGATGGGGTGAGTTTCTATATATATGAACAGAAGTAAGTTGGAATGAAAGGAGTTTTTCTCTCCACCCTTTATATAGTATTCATTATAGATATATTGGGGTAGAGATAGGGAAGAGTCGATTAGATAGGATTTGAAGTAGAATTAGATAAGGATGTATTTCGAGTACAACCGTGTATAACCCAAATTTATACTAGATTTGAATGAGGATGAGTTAGTTTGGTCAGCTGGCCGACTAGGAAATGAAATTTGGGCGTGAGGAATCAAAATCTATGTCTACTAGAAGAAACTTCAGTTAATCACAAATCTTTTAATTGTTTTAAGACTTATTTTTAATTAGTTTTTTTATACAAAAAAGTAATAGCAAAGTAACTTTTACAAAATTTCAAAGGGGAAATTATTTTAGTTTAAATTAAATTTAAAATTTTGGAGGAAAAAAAACACACCAAAAATACTAATTACTTAAATTTTAACTAATCAATCTAATCCAATCAAATATCTAACAATAGAACATATTTTTGATCCTCATACAAATATTTCAAAATAATATTAATATTCAAGTTAATCTAACAAAATCTTAATATAAAACTTAGATTCAAATAAACTTTTCAAAAACTAAATCCATCTAATCTAATTAGTATTTTAATAAATCTTAATTTAAAATAATAGTTAATATTATCAAAATTGTTTTAAACTTATATTTGGCAATTATCAAATATGATTAAGATATATCTAGATAAATCCAAACTCTATTTTAAAAAATTTAATAAAAGCTCTTTTTATTTTATTTTCAAAAATGAATATGTTTTCTTTTAACAAAATTCTAAGATAATTTATTTTCAAAGAATAAAATAAAATAAAATAAAGATAATATTTTGAAAGCTCGAAAAGACGAGATACAAAATTCTAGAGATATGTATATATTTATTATCTATAAAAAAATTCATATTAATATAAAGTTAAAATCTTAATTACATATACTGTACATATACCTAGTATATACCATGTTATTCTAAAAAATAAAAATAAAAAAATACCTGTAGAAATTTAGGGGTTTTACAGATGTATTCTCGGATAAGCTGTATCAGTGATTCTTTGTCTTTTTTAGTCAAGCTTTTGCTAATGAAGATGGGTTTAGGTGAAGCTTTATCTCCTAGGTCAACTTGAATGACTTCGTCTTCGGTGCAAGGTTCTCGCTGCTCGAAGTGCCACTCCCATTGGGATCCTAGGAGTTGAGCCCAAGGTTCTTGCTCGAAGAACTCTATTGTCTGGTCTTCCTCCTCGATTGGAGGATTCGTCGAGACCATATTGACTGATACTATTTTCTTGAAGGCCTGGCCAATACTGGTATTGAAGTCCCAGGTTGAGGAATCAGAGGAATAGGAGTACATCGTGACCTCCGACTCCGAACTCTCCGAAGTTGTCATGGATGTAACATAACCTAACCTCCGGCGAGTATGTTAGTAGTAATTTTGAGGCTTTCCCTTTAGAGCATAAAGTTGTAAAGGGAGGCATCGAGGTTTGCCATAATTCAGACCTCTACCACTGGTCAAATCATAACCCATCTTCTGGATAAGGTATTTGGCTTGAGCGGTGTAACGGTAGAGCTGCATCTTGCCATTATCGTCTTTCGGTTCTGCAGGAATGAGTCTTTGAATATGTTCTACCCGACCGAAGATGATGGATTCTTCTTTTTTCTTCCTAGCCATTACTAAGAAGTAAGCATCCCGGGGAGAGACAACTCGACTTATAAGATTAGAGGTTGTCACTTGTTTTTGTAGGATGTACAGAACATTATATAAGAAATACGTAGTGTTCTAGTGCGAACAAGAGTAATTCAAAGACAACTTTCTATTAATAAAATGCAAAATTTTATCCCAATCGATTACATCATCTAAAAAGTGTGCATTAGCATTGGCGCATATGTAATCCCCCTAACTCCTCGTCAGTGAGAATCGAGACTACCATGGGAGAAGGGGAGGAGGTCTCCGCTTCAATTTGATTACTAAGCGGATGGAACTAGAGATTCTTGCGACTTCATGGCTGCTTTTGGGGCCCTTCGGGGCAGTTTTATTCGAATAGGTTCCTGACTTGTTGTGGATGATGTCGAGCACAAGTGAGTATGAGACTTTCCTCGAAGCTTGATAATAAGAGCCTTTCCTTGAAGCTTCCCCTTTAGTCGGACCCTCAGCGGCTCTTCGACAATGGTTGCGCTCTCCGATGTAGTCTCTGTCTCGTCATCTGCATCATTGGCATCGTCATCCCAGGGGACTAATTTTTACAAATTAGCATCAGTACAGTATGCTTTGAGCCCTCAAAATAGGTCGATGTCAGCGAACTTCGTCTTGAGAGTCCCATTGCTAGCCACATATTTTATGCATTGATGGAGAGTAGAGAGATCATGTACTCATAGATCCATGGTCGACCCAGCAACATGTTATAGTTTATGTCTACATCAATGACATAAGTCACGTCCGTCTGGAGGTCGCCTATTTGGCACTTCAGACGAATCTTGCCCAATGGGCTCGCTTTTTCTAGCATTGAGACCACTGATTGCAGTGTTTAACGCGGTCAGTAGATGCATCGGAATACCCATGGTTTGGAGTAAACTCTGAAGGATTATGCTGAAGAAGGAGCCATGGTCGATGTGGATCTGATCGATCTAGATGGCACCAATATACCCTGTATAGTACATGGGTCTATTTTTTTGATTATTTTTTAGCGACATGTCCTGCTGAGTAAAGGTGATGTTAAGAATCACCTCGACCATGTTATGGCAATATAGGAAAGCGGCCGAATCCTCTTTGGGTGGTTGAACCTGGGTGAAAAACGAATCACCATTCTGTAATTCTTTGCTGAGTGCGTCATGTGTCTCTTAGAGAGACGAAAGAGCTCGAAGAGCGACAGCCACGATGGAGTATTGGCAAGCTGTGCTAATATGTCAAAGTTGTAGGGCTTGATTGGCCCCACTGCTGAGTCTTTCCTTAGTAGTTTGTTAAAGTGAACCTCCTTCTGCTTTTACTTATCCGTTACAGGAGTTCGAAATGGACATGTCTTCGAAGTATTCAATACGGTAGCAGCAGCAGGCGGAGGTACCTCCTACTCCGGAGCCTAGTTATCTTTTTATTGATGAGCCAAACAAGTGGTAACCAGAGCGTCATCGGTCGATGTAAAAACCGTATGACATGACTTGGTTTTCTTCTCCTTGACAAAGCACACTATGGACAGCATCATATCTGGGGCAAGATCAGGATGGACCCACATAACTTTGCCTCGTGGCGTTGTAAGCAGGATGAGACCCTGAGCGTTGTCACGGGCCAGTGGAAGGTTGACCACTTCTATTATCGTCCTAGGGATGGGGATGACACCATATTGAGCTTTCGTCCTCGGAAAGCTTCCTAACTGGAGGGTCACCATGTCGGCAGTGACAATCTTGTCCTCATAGTCAAGTGAGATTACCTTGGCATCAATGGGCCGCTGAATCTATTTCTTCAATACGTAGCAGTTGCGTGTTGAATAATGAAGTACTGGTGGTAGTAATAGTACTTTGGATTGTCTACTTTTTCTACTTTGTCAGGATACTTGGGAGGCAGGAGTGGAAGCATATCACCCTTTACTAGCATGTTGAAGAGCTCAAGTACATCCTCGTCCTTGAAGGAGTAATTTTTCTTTGGGTTCGGTGCTTCTGTCGCCTTTTGGTTCATTGACGCTGAACCCTTGGAGATGTTGATGGTTAGGACTAGCTTCCCTTTTTCATCCATGTAGGTAGGGTTGTTGTTGGACAAACGTTCATATTTCTTCTCCAGTGAAAGAAAACTCAGTCCCAGCGATTGTG
>JANAVB010028820.1:18513371-18669941 GCA_029216955.1 Iris pallida
ATATCACAGTTTATATGGCATGGTATTTTCTTGTATCTTGTTACGTCACTCTGAGGACTTAGTTATCTCTCCAGGGTTAGACGATTTCCTGCAGGAGTACGGAACGGCCCTGGATCATTCATACATTGATGACGAGGCATCTCCTGCTGATTTCTAGATTATTGATTCATTGACATTTAGTGGACATCTTTTATTTCTCTTTTCTTTCTATCTTGCGGAGGTTGGACTCCGATTATTTAAGACTATGTTTCATAGATGTTTGGAGTGGGTATGTCCATCCGGCTATCTCTTTGATAAATTATTTATTTGGACTCTTATATCTTCTGTGTTAAACTGTGATGAGATTAGATTATATTATTTTGTCCTGTGATTATTTTCTATATACAGTTTATCTACGTATACGAGAATTCCATATATTGGAGTATTCTTCGTATATGTGCAGCTGGCATGTCAACTGCTCCGTGTTGATCCATTGGTCATGATCAAACCTGATTTCAATAATTAATCAAACTCTGTCTCGATATATGAATGTTTACTAAAGATATTTTGGACACTTGGACACTGTTCAAGATCGGATATCTACTCAGTTCAAGACCGAAGCTATGTTTGCCACTCGAGTCTGTATTTCTTTATGCAAAGTATTTTTCACTTTTATTGAGTCTAGAAATACGTTGTACACCGAGTTGTACTGGCAAATAGGCTATCCAAAAATATTTTCAAAAATGACCAAAGTTTTGAAAAATATATCTAATTTACAAAAGCTTCTGAAGGATTTCAAAAAGCCCAAAAATTATTTTTGAAAAACCCTGACCAACCCTGACAGAACTCGGCCAGAGTTCGGTTAGTGACATTTTGATTTTTGAACGTTTGAAAACTTGTTCTCCCTTCAGTTGCGGATTTTTCTCATAGAGTTCTGTCCGAATTTTGCCTGAATTTTGCCAGAGTTCTGCCTTTGAAAAAACTATAAATAGAGAAGAATTCTGATCATTTTAATCACTCAATCACTTTCATCTCTTCTCTTATGTTTCTATTCTAAAGAGTTCTAAAAATCTTTTATTTTTGAATCCAAAGCCAGTTACAATTCTCTAGTCAATTTGCCGGTGCGATACGGTCTAGAAGATTTCAGAGAAATTATAATCAGAGGCTTAATTGAAGAAAGACTCTTCAAAATTGAAGTTGGTCAAGTTCTTCATATCAAAGCTCGCGTCTGTAGAAGTTGCAAGGACTTCATATGAAAGAGTTCTTCCGACTGGACTAGTCCTCACAAGAGGAAAACCAGTATACATTATTGTGTTTGTGTTTGCCTTCTGATATCATTTCTTTTACAGTTATTATTTTTTGATTATTGATTTAATTATGTGATCTTACTGCTAATAAGTTTTTAATTAGCAATATTCCGCTGCCTACTCTATTCACCCTCCCTTCCTCTCTAGAGTATTCTGCTTTACGACTTCGTTTCTACAATTGGTATCAGAGCGGGTTATACAGGAGCGGGTTATACAGGTAAAGCGAGGTAAAGTTGCAGTTATATTCAATTATTCTTAATTGCTATATAGATCACAGTATAACACATGGCAATTGTGAAATTCACAAGTGAAGGCCAAGCCACAAATAGACCTCCACTGTTTAACGGCACAAACTACACTTATTGGAAAACACTGATGAATTTTTTCTTAAAATCTCTTGATTTTGAGTTATGGTCTATAGTTACTGATGGCTACAAAAAGCCTCCTCGTATTACTATTGAAAGAGTTTTAGTTGATAAACCCCATGATAAATATACTAAGGATGAAAAGAAAAAGGCCAGTCTTGACGCACGTGCTATTAATGCTTTGTTTTGTGCTTTGGACAGAACTGAGTTTAACAGGGTGTCTACTTGCACAACATCGAATAAAGTGTAGAAATTTCTCGAAGTAACCCACGAAGGAACAACGCAAGTCAAGGAGTCAAAGATCAGCAGACTTACTCAAGAGTACGAGGCATTCAAGATGGAGCCAAATGAATCCGTCACTCAGATGTTTACGAGATTCCTGGATATTGTAAATCCTTTATCTTTATTAGGCAAGGTACACAGTAACCATGAGAAGATTCACAAACTTCTACGAGCTCTCACGAAGAACTGGATTCCAAAGGCTACAACAATCATTGAAAGAAACGACCTCTCAATAATATCTCTAGAAATACTCATGGGTAAGCTACTCACTCACGAGTTGGAACTTCAAGACTTTGAAGATGCTACACCAAAGGAGAAGTCAGAGAAGTCGATCGCTTTCAAATCTCAACAAAGAAGAACTGTCGAAGATAATTCTGACGACAGTGACTCTAACTCTGAAGATCAAGCTCTTCTGGTAAGAAAATTCAAAAATTCATGAGATTCAACAGAAGAACAAAAGACAGCAACAACAACAACAACGAGAAAGATCCTATTTGCTACGAATGTAAGAAGAAAGGACATATGAGGAAAGATTGTCCAACAGTATCATCATCAACCAAAAAAAACAAAAAATATGACAAAGGCTACCTAAAAAGATCTACGTCAAGGAAGTACGCCAATGCAAGCATATAGCATGAGAGTGAAGCCAGCGACTCAGAAGACGAACAATCGGATGACGCTGCAAATGTATGCTTGATGGCTTGCGATCAGGTAACCACTAATCCTCTGTTTGATCCTAATGATGATTTCACCTTTGAGCAACTAGGAGAGGCTTTCGGTGACCTGTTAAATGACTACAGAAAACTACATAGTAAATATGAAACCTCTAAAAAGGTACTTAAAAAGTACAAAGGTGGGATTGGAAGACTTACCGACCAACCAGCTGCTGTTAGAAATAATGTCTCTTCTATTGAGTCTGGTGAGCTTTCTTCTATTAAGATGTTGTTACATGAGACTACCAAGTTATCTGAAGAAAAAGACCAAATTATCATCCAGCTAAAGGAAGACCTATCTAAGGAGAGAAAGGGTCTCCAGTGTGCACAAGTCAGAATGAAAACACTTACATCTGACTATACTAGATATGACACCCCCAAAAAGTTGAAAATTCGTTTAGGAAAATGACCTGAAGTTGCTGCTTCTTATTCTAATACGTGTCAATTATCGAATCATCGGAACACACCCAAACCAAACACTGTCAGACCAAACCATACCAAACTACTGCCCAAGAAGACTAATAGGCATACATTTTTCTATACTAGAAAATCGAAACCTACCAATCATGCACCTCACACAACTTTCAACACTCAACATGCAAAATGTCATTATTGTGGCCTCATTGGTCATATATCCTCTGCATGTAGAATCAGAAAGTTAGTAGATTTAAATATTTATGCATGGATACTGAAGACTAAAATGTTAGGACCCTGCAAGAAATAGGTACCAAGAGTTTCATCTTTAAACTATTTTGTAGGTGGGATGCCCTTCACATGCTAGAAGTAAATGGATCCTCGACAGTGGTTGCTCACGGCACATGACCGATGATGCATCATTATTCGTAACACTGTCGAAGAAGAATAAAGAGTGATACATCTCCTTCGGTAATAATTTAAGATGGTACATAATCGGTATCAGTGACATTGGTAAGGCTCCCTATCCTGTGATTAAAGATGTCTGTCTAGTTACTGAGTTAAAACATAATCTGCTCAGCATAAGCTATTTAGCTTATCACGGTTATGCCATTAACTTTGTCAAAGACAAATGTACTATAGTTGATAGCTCAACTGGTAGTACTATCTTTGAAGGTATCAGGGAAAACAACATATATATTTTCTATCTGTTAGAAGATGCTAACAAAGCAGGTAGATGCTTGATGGCTAAAAGCATTGAGAGTCAACAATGGCATATGAGACTCGGTCATGCAAACATGGACACAATTTCAAGATTATCCATAAAGAAGTTGGTACGCGGCTTACCGGACATATCATTCAAGAAGGATACGGTATGTAGCAAATGTGAAAAGAACAAAGCTACCCGATTCGTCTTTAAATCCAAGAACGTTGTAAGTACCACTAGACCTATACAATTATTGCATATGGATTTATTTGGAACTGGTAGAATTGCTAGTCTATGTGGTAAGTTATATGCATTTGTCATTGTAGATATTTTTTTGGATATACGTGGGTATATTTTTTTGTACGCAAAAATGATACTTTATCAGAATTTGCCACCTTTTACAAGAAAGTACAGAATAAAAAAGGTTTCAAGATTACTCGCATTCGTAGTGATCATGGCGACAAATTTGAGAATGCAGAGTTCAAGCAATTCTGTGACACACACAGTTACTAGCATGAGTTTTCTTGCCCTAGGACTCCACAACAAAATGGAGTTGTGGAACATAAGAATAGGACTCTATCTAAAATGGCTAGAGTAATGCTGAACCAGTTTAGTCTGCCTAGATACTTTTGGGCTGAAGCTGTCAATACAGAGTGCTATATTTTCAATAGGGTTCTAATTCGACCTATATCGAAGAAGACTCCCTATGAGTTATGGTTTGATAGAACACCCACTGTTTCATATTTTAAGATATTTGGTTGTAAATGCTTTATTCTTAATACTAAAGACAACCTAAGTAAATTTGATAAAAAGGCCGATGAAGGTATGTTTTTAGGTTATGCAGCAAAAAGCAAAGGGTATAGAGTCTTCAGTAAGAGAACCATGATCATCGAAGAATCAATTAATGTCAAGTTTGATAAACTAAATCAACATTCAGTCGATAACGATGATGAAGACGTAAGTACATCAAGTACAGCTACTATAAAACCTTCACACAAAGATGCAGAACCTTCACACCAAGCACCAGCTGAGTCTTCAAGCAAATCACATACAGAACTGTAAGCCAGAACCAGCAATCATGAGGATATGTCAAAAGAAATAAGATTCTTGGAAGATCATCCAAAGGACTTGGTAATTGATGAGATTACCAAGGGTGTAAGTACTCGTTCCTCTAATAAAGATATAGCTTCATGTGTTGCTTTTATCTCACATCTTGAATCCAAAAACATTGAAGAAACATGTAGTGATAATTTTTGGTTAGATGTTATGCAAGAGGAATTAAACCAATTCGAACGGAATCAAGTTTGGGAACTTGTTTCCATGCCCATTGGTCATCCGATCATTGGCACCCGTTGGGTATTCCAAAACAAATTGAATGAGAATGGTTTAGTGACTCGTAATAAGGCTCGACTCGTAGCTCAAGGATACAATTAAGAAGAAGGTATCGACTACGATGAGACTTATGCCCCAGTTGCGAGATTATAATCCATTCGTATGTTATGTGCATTTGCATGTTTTCATAATTTCAAATTATTTCAAATGGATGTTAAAAGCGTATTTTAAAATAGTTTTATAAAAGAAAAATTTTATGTAGCTCAACCTCCAAGTTTTACTGATTTCAAAAATCTTGATTATGTTTTCAAGTTGAAGAAAGCCTTATACGGTTTGAAACAAGCCCCTCGTGGTTGGTACAATCATCTAAGCTCTTTTTTACTTGACAACAGTTTTTCAAAGGAAAAGGTTGACACTACACTGTTTATAAAATCTTTGGATAGCAATCTTCTTTTGATTCAAATCAAAGTAGATGATATTATTTTGGATCTACCGATGAATCTCTTTGTCAAGAATTTTCAAAGTGTATGCAGAATGAGTTTGAGATGAGCATGATGGAAGAGCTAAAATTCTTTCTCGGACTGCAAATCAAACAAACCAACAATCGGACGTTCATAAATCAAGCAAAGTACACAAAAGTTTTATTAAAAAAGTTTGACCTGGAAGCAGTCAAACCACTTAGCACTCCAATGGCGACTTCAACCAAGTTTGATATTGATGAACAAGGCAAACCCGTCGACATACGTAAGTATCGAGGTATGATCGGTAGCTTACTGTACTTAACTGTAAGTTGACCTGATATTATGTTTAGTGTTTGCTTGTGTGCATATTTTCAAGTCAATCCTAAGGAATCATATATGTGCGCAGTTAAGCGTATCTTTCGATACCTTAGAGGAACTTCTTCTGTCGGCTTATGGTATCCTAAAACCACGTTGTTTGACCTAATTGGTTATTCTGATGTTGATTTTGTTGGATGCAAAGTAGATAGAAAAAGTACCAGTGGTACATGTTATTTCCTAGGAAAAGCCTTAATTTTTTGCTTTAGCAAGATGCAAAACTCTGTCGCATTATCAACAACTGAGGCTGAGTATATCATCGTAGGACGTTATTGTGCACAAATTTTGTGGATAAAGCAAACTTTAGAAGACTTTGGCTTACATTTCACACATATACCCATTTTTTCTGATACCACTAGCTCTATTAATTTGACTAAGAATCCAGTATGTCATTCTCGTACTAAGCATATCGAGATTCGACATCATTTTCTTAGAGATCATCAACAAAATTGAGATATAGACCTTGTATACATAGACACACAGAATCAATTGGCTGACATTTTTACAAAACCTCTAGCGGAAGATCGTTTCAATTATTTACGTCGAGAATTAGAAATTTTAGATGTTAACAATATTAATTAATTTTGTTTTATAAATTAATTTTTTAATACTCAATAACTGTTTTTGAGACAAGCCTACAAAGAGTCTGTCGGTTACCACGACTACGGTCGAAGCGAAGCAGTACTTAATTGTTCCCCGGTGAACTCCCGTTTGTTGGAACAGTACTTCTACAGCTAATCTGAAACAGACGCTCAGTAACAAAATTTAATTTATAAAATAATATTCATTATATTATTTGAAGTTTAAAATTACTAAACTTTGAATTAAATATCTGAAATAAATTGATGAAAAGGATGTGGCCCAAATTTTTTTTTAAAAAAATCGAAGAGAACCCTAGGCGAATTCGGACCGAGTTCGGTCCGACTTTGGCCAGAGTTCTGTTGGTGCTGTGCTCTTTTAAGCTAGAACCCGAGGCCCCCTCCTCTTCATCTCTTTCAAATCACCTCAAAACGGCAACAACAGCTGCCGAAGTCCCCCAAACCCTAGTTTTTCTCTACCTTATTTCTTCCAATCTACATGGAAAAATCAATCCAAACTTTGGATTCGTACGAAGAATTTGATCCTCTACAACATACTTGATTTTCAGAAGGTATAACTCCTTCTTTCTTCCACTTTTAATTTCAATAGGTTATCTAGTTTTGGAAAAAAAATTCCTAAGGGATTCAATCCTTCCAAGAGGAAGAAGACTAATGCCAGTGAAGAGGCATCATCTTCAGATCTGAATACGGATTCCCTCTTTTCTCTGGTCCAATCGAGTGACGACGTGTCTGATGAGTTTTACTTCAAAACTCATGACCAAGTATTGCTATGGTATGCCAATTTTGCCTTGCATCACATATGCACCGGCGCTCCGATCAAATGGACTGTGTTTCCCGATCACCATCTCTTGTTTGAGGTATTAGGGTTACACCATCTCGTTACCCATAAATTTCCTATAGCTACTAATGCCCTTTGACTATTTTACTGTAACTTCGTGTTAGACACATTTACCGTAAGAACTCGTGTTGGCGGGATCGATATCGAGTTCGATGATGTGTTGTTAGCAGAAATCCTTGGTATTCCAAACGAAGGTGCCCTGCTCGATGACATCACCAACTTCAACTTTTTCGAGGGTACAACTCTTGTTAGTTTCAAGAATGAGCTTTGTACGCCAGCACGTGCTCGTCCTAGAAAGTTCAAGGCCAATAATTTGAACTTATTTAACTAAGAGTTATATCGCATCATCTATTCCACTATTCTTTCAAAATTTACTTCAAAAGATGATGTCACTGCACTTGAGCTATCTGTCCTCTATCACATTCTTAAGGGGATTCTTTTTTCTGCCCCTAAGACTATCATCCAGATGATAAGACTATCATCCAGATGATGGGAAGATATCGCGGAAGAGACCGCAATCTCTCCTATACGATATTTATCCCTCGCATCTTTCAGCATTTTGATATCGATTTATCCACTTGCGCTCTGGACCCTGAGCCCAAATATCTTCAGCTTTCTCATCGCAGCACTGTCGTTGCTCCTGCAACTCCTGTTCATGATACTACTGCCCCTATTCCTCCTCAGCCATACCCTATAACTTTTGAGGGTATCCATCAGTACCTCTCGGACATGCAGATGTTCTTTGTTGACACTTCCAGGGAACATGACTTTCGTGTCGTGACTCGGTTCCAAGCTCTTGCCAACTTATTTGCTGACCTTAGATTTGCCCAGACTGGTCATTCTGCCAGTTCTCTTTCTAGAGACCCTACTATATCTGGTTACCGCATTGAGGATAAGGCGGTACACTCTCTATTCCAACCCGGTAACGCTTATTATTGGTACTGTGGTCCTGGAGCTACTCTACATTCTTTTGGAGCTGGTCCTTCTAGACATGGAGCTGGTCCTTCTGGACATGGTGGTCCTGTTGGGACTACTATTGATGATGAGGATGATATATCTGGACATTCTTGTCGAGTTGACGTACTATTGAGACTATTTTTATTGTCTTTGTTTACTTGGAAATGTTGTGACATTCCAAGCTAGTATCAGTACTTTTATTTGTGCTAGTTTTAGAACTGTTGGTGACATTTTCTGTGATGTTTGTCTGTTAAACATCATTTTCTATTCTCTACTTTAAAGATTTATTTCAGTTTAGTTCTGTTTAGCATATCTTGTTATAGCACTCTTTATTATGCTTCGATAATTTTTTTATATACTATGGCTGTGAATACTTTTAACTGCCTGTGATACATATATCATATATCTTTTTGTTATGTTTCTTCACTGATTATTGCATATGCATATATTACGGGGAAGCTTTCTCTTTTACAAATATTTTGCTAAGTGACAACGAGGGAGAAATAAGATCTAACATCTTCTCTTGTAAGAATACAAGATATAAACAAGCTACAGGAATGACTTTTTCGGTACAATTCATTTTGATAAAGACCACAGATGTTATATCGGTCAAGGTTTGTCAATTATCAAAATGGTAGAGATTGTTGGCTCATTGGTCATGGTCAAACCTGATTTTAAGAATTGATCAAACTCTGTCTCAATATACGGATGTTTACTAAAGATAATTTGGACACTTGGACACTGATCAAGATCGGATATCTACTCGTTCCTATACTCGGTCCTAACTATTTTGGGACTGGGGCGTTACATTATGTGCATGCACACTCAAGTTACATAGGGGTTTTATTGGTCGAGACCTCGAAGCACTATAACCAATTTTGTACAGTTTCCTATTGGTTATGCGCGTGACAATCAATGCTTGCCTCAGTCAGTTGTAGGCGTAGCACGTTGGTCGCCTGATGCGCGTGCAACCTTGGTCCTTTTTTTACTACTCCTGGAAGGTGCGTAGTATTCAGGGTCCAATATGGTGGTCGACGTAGCACGTTGGTCGCATAAGGCGCGTGCTGTCTTGGATTTCTTCGTGCTATCCCTGGAAGGTGCATAGCATTCAGAATCCGACATGAGTATTGGCGTAGCACGTTCATCACGCAAGGAACGTGCTACCTTAGATTTCTTTATGCTATCCCTAAAAGATGCGTAGCATTCTGATTCCAATATAGCCTTACCCAAGCGGTATGCAATTCTGTCAAAAATAGAAGATCTAGCCTGTGCAGCTACCTTTATGCGTGGGTGAGAAGCTATACCTTTCTTCCTGCGATGTGCTTTCGTCTAGCGCGCAGCAAGGGAGCTGCGCTCTTCATTGTCTTCTTAGCAACTGAAGTTGACTGAGGCAGTACAGTAGCAGCGGGTGAAGGCATCTTTGATGCTTCGCCGTTTAGGGGGTTTGGAGCGTATCCCCCTCCGTCTTGCTGCTCGTCGCAGCAGCCTTTGGCACCCAAGTACATTGAGTCTTCTTCGACTTTACGAACCGCTTCGAAGGGCTCAACTTCTCTTCAGAGAGAAGATATTCAATGCTTGCTGGTCGAAGCGTACGACCAGCATCTTTTGAGAAGACCCCAGCAATTTTTTGTCGGATTGCGTCACCACCTTCTCGTCGGAGGAGAAGGACGTCCCCAACAGAGTCGCCATTTTGTTTGCCATAAACAAAAAGTTGAAGAACTTTTGAATTTCAAACATTAAAAAAAGAGTACAGAAGACTCCTAAACAGGAGATCAAGGTACAAATTTTTTTGGAATAATATGATGATGGAGATCGAGCACAGCAGTAGCTTTTGTACTCCATTGACGATCTGACAACGAAATAAACTTGCTCTGACTTTATGATGCCTGTGAATGGTTGTAGTGCCCCGTCCCTACATCATGCCCTGTTGTCCGTCCATGGGGTACGCGAGAAAGGAACACTGTCGCTATCGACTCGGTCGGGACCGATAGGTCGGGATCGTTCGAATCGATCGAACGGGAACGGTTGAATTAAGATCCATTCCACGTTATGGAATGGCTTCTTCGGAACCAAGTCCCATATTCAGCGGGTAGCGCCTCAAGGATTGACTCTGCGGCTGAGTCGGGAGAGACCTTCCGTTGCTCTGCTTTTCATGCCGCTTGCGTTGGTTTTGGGCTTTGGTTTTCTGAATGCGTTTTTGTGAATGTTTTTGATGGTTTTCATGGTTTACATTTCGAACTTGCATTTCCTATCGAACTCTTGTATAACACAGTATTCTAATCGGTTGCTTGTGCGATTTTAGGTGATCGCGTAGGCGACGTCTAGCGCAGCCAACAAGTCCCTCGCCTCAAGCAAAAAACTCAAGGTGAGTGGCTGACCTCCTTCATCTCGACCCTCTATTTCAAAAATGAGAACTTGGGTAATGGTAATGAAATGGAATGATTCGCTTGGAAAACACAAGTCCTATGTTTGAGTAGCGAAAAGATGAATTGTGTAGAAAAGAGATATAAATATTTTAGGCCTACAAAACAACTAAATGAATCGATTACATAACAAGCCCCAACGGTACCCCAAATATACCTTGTTAACCTATCAAGGTCATGGACAACTTGTCGACAAGGGCGATGGTTTCTTCGAGCGGCAACCCGGGGCCATGGGATCGACTCGGCCTAGGAAGAAATAGGTTATAGTCGAGCTGGGTATGAAGCAACCGGTAAGACTAGGACTTGCATCGGAGCTCGCTACTTGCGTTGCAAGGGTCCGTATTACCAGGCTATGTCCAGGATGGCTAGTTAATGCTAGTGACCTCCACCTCAAACACTTAATATAAATTGATATTCAACTAACAGAGAAGGTGATGGTAAGTTTTATGTTGTACGGTGCGCTCTGCCAAGGAAAATTCTGGTGTAACTTAGTAGGTTATGTTTCGTTAAATGCTTCGTATGAAATTACCTAGGATGTTTAGAAAGATCACGAAAACCAAGTTGTGTAAATGTTTATCTAAGCTCTTGAACCAAATGAGAGCCTGGAAACTAATTAGCCACTCGCCAGTACATGTTGATTATACTGACCCTCGCTCTCTCTACAGGTGCGATAAATCAGGAGGAGCGTGCCGCGTGAAGGGAGGCTACGCTCGTGTTTTTTGAAGCTTCGTCCTTGCGATCGAAGTTTGGATCCAATCTCTTTTGAAGACTCCGCTGTCGAAGGCCAAGAAGACAGATGGAGCGACTTTCCGTCATCCCAGGTGGTTTTGTAATGCTGGTTGTAATCAAGGGATAAAATGTATGGAATGGCTATCTCGTCGACGTTCATTTTGTAATGGAGTCAGTTTGTAAAAAGCCCGCACGGCGCCTTTGTATCGAGTCTGTAAAATGATGTTCATTATCAATAAAGCTTAAATTTCCTTCTCTATAATGTGTGTTCAATTGACTCGGTAGATTCTCTTGTTGTTGTGTTTCGGATAACCTTATGACTATGCCTTGTGTGAGTGCAACTTAGACTTGCACGGCATCACGCCTGGGGGACGACTATCGATTCTACGAAATCGGGGCGTAACTTAATGGTATCAGAGCACGGCTTTACGTCCTTGGCCTCTAGTATCGAGTTTCCAGTTTTAATTCGTTGGTCTCGTGTCGATGAGATGTGTCGTTCCATGTAGTGCCCCGACCCACAAGATGCCTTATGATGGATGGTTGGTTCGATAAAGCCTTGTTGGACTTGGGATTATGCGAAGGATCGCTTGGAAGGCTATGCGATCGTGGCGGGAATCGTCCTATGAATGTGAGTATTGTTGAACCCTTCAAAGATCATTTAGCTTTACTCTTAAAATAAGGATAGTATGCTATGTTTCTTATTGAATTGCTCAATAACACCTTGCATGGAATTTGGAAAGATAATGAAAAATAATAATCACTTGAACGTAAACTGTTATGGCTAAATGAATTGTATGCTTGTACGCTGTTACGATAAATTACATGACAGGTGAAGACAAAGTCACAAATACTTGGGCAGTGAGTATATCGAGCTTTGGCTCAATGAATAGATGGCAAAACAGATGTTAAGACCCAAGAACTGGACAGTGAGTATGCTTGAATTGCATTCAAATGAATGAATGCTAAACAGATGCTAAGTCCCAGGAATTGGGCGGTGAGTACACTGAGTTTGGTTGGAATGATGTATGTTAACAAAGATGTGGCAAGGTATTGGGTAACAACATTCTATTATCCTGTTGCCGATGTAGAATGTTGATTACGCCAAGACCCTGGATTGGGCAGATGATAATGTGAGCAATAGCTCAAGACAAGATGGCTAGATGGCAAGATGGCAATATGAATGAGAATGGTAGCTAAATTACTTAGTTTTCCTTATCATGCATTATATGTTTTCTTCTTAGATAAGTTGCATATAGTTGCATGGTCATGGACAACTTGTCGACAAGGTGGTTTCTCGAACGGTATTCCTAGGCTATGGAACCCGGTTCGTCCTAGGGGAAATCAATGTCGAAGTAGTGGCAGTGCTGAAGTAGTAGCACGGTATACAGGACTTGTAGTGGGGCTAGCTACCTACACTGGCAAGGGCGTTGTATACCTGTAAGACGGTCCAGGATGGCGTGTCGCCAGTGACCTTCATATAGATAGGTCAGGTGCTAATGATGTCTTATGCAGGCAGAGTAAGTTATTACTCAAATACAGGAAAGGATGTCGGCTGTTGGTAAGAATCACTTGAATGGTGACATTCATATTGAATTATGATATTGTTCCTAACAATGTCTTGTGCAGGCAGAGTAAGTATTATAAATATACAGGGACGGCTACACGACCGTGGGTAAGAATCACCAAAGGGTGATAACTGTATGCTTTAAATTATATTGGCTATAAGATTTGCATGCTTTACTTCTTGTCGGCTATAACATGAAATTGACCCTAAGGCAACAAGAAAGACCACTGTTAATAATGTTCTATAACATGATTACTTAGTGCTGCCTTCTTAGGTGAGTTGGGCCAGCACCGCTCGCCAGTACATTGATGATGTACTGACCCACGCTGTAGGCAATATTACAGGTGTTTGCTTGGGGAAATCCTGTGAATCAGTGCTTGGCATCGATGAATCGGATGGGTGTTCAGAAGCTCTTCTTTCAAGATGATGTCTTCTGCTATACGAGACATAATGTATGGAACATGGAAACTCAGTTGTACCATTGAGATTGTAGCCATATTGGCAAGTTCATTGTAAAGAAGGCGGCATATTCAGTTGTAGCCTAAAGGGCAAGTGTATACATTCAGTCTGCTATTTAAGAGCCTTGTAAACAATTGTAAACTCTGTATTCCGCTGTGAGTCTTGTAATCCATTTTGATTATCAATAAAGAGATACATTTCTTCATAAATTGTGTGACTTCAATTTATCTGCTTGGTTCCGCTGCGTTGTCTATGTTTTTTTAGAATTACCAGGAACTGTAATAGTTTTTCTTTGTACAAGTGCAACCTAGACTTGTACGGCATCACGCCCAGTGGCTTATTTTCGATCCTCCGGGATCGGGGCGTGACATAATGGTATCAGAGCACGGCTTTACGTCCTTGGATTTCTATTCGATTTGTTCCGAATCAATGTTGCTACCAAGATGATTCTAAGCTGCTTTTGTGATTGTTCTGTATTGCTTCCAAACTATCCTATGTTGTTCCTTTGACTGAAAGTCCGTTGATCATTCTAATCTCTCACTGGGTGTTCCATACAATAAGTCTAAATATGTGGGCTGTGATATGTGTACTTTGTTGAATTTTTAAAAGATACCAAAAAGGAATAACAATGATGCGATGCGATAATAAGTTTGTGATGTATGCTGGATGTCTTATGTGTGGGATTCCTTGAGATCGATTGTTATGCAGCAATCGACCGTGGGTGATGGCTTGGTATGTTGGAACAGAATGTACATGGATTTCAGTAAATAGGAATCGACAGAATCTTAAGTCGATATTTGTGGTCAGCATAACCACTGCAGGATGGATTGTCCATATTGGACGTTGGTTGGATGCGAGGGAATATTGTGTCGGAATGGCTTGAGCTCTGAGTGGTATATTACATATACCCTCGTCGTGATGAGATGTCCCTTGACCCTTGATGTGTTTATGATTTTGTAATTGCTTTACCTATAAGGTATTAGGTGGTATCGAATCGTAGCTGAGCTTACGATTGATACATGACGGCTAGGAATGTCCCTTGATGATTAAGTTGGATGACCCGTTGTGAGATTTTTGATGTGTTCAGATGAACCATCGCTAGACTTTGTCGGTTAGCATCATGTTGGGTAATAAGAGAATTGAGAATAGGAAATGATGCCTTGGTTGGGAAGGAGATAAATTTCAGATTCAAGGCGAAGGCATGGATCAGTGGGTAAAAAGGGATTGTAGGCTTGGTAATGAAGGTGTAGTGTTGCTATCGAAAGATTTTGCGAGAATAACTATGGACCGAATATTGAATGATGTTGGAATTGAGTAAAAGAAATTGCATGCTGGATATCGACAGAATTGATGGTAATGTTAGGCGCTTATCGGGATGTTACGAATGATCTAGAAGATGCAGATAGAGTTGCATCAACGACCAAAAAGTTAGAGAATGGGTTTGAAGAATGGATGATCTTAGCACGATGTGCAGTTGGGCTTGAGAGAATTTGATGTGTTCCAAATTGACAAGTTATGACCCTTGAATATTTTGAGGCACAGGGAATGAGTACTTGTCCCTTGATGCATAAAAGAGTAGATGTTCCTTACGAGAGTCGAATGGCTGGAATACAAATAAGTATCGAGGTGCAGCGATATGTAAGAGACCATGTCGGTAGATGATGTTGTCACATGAATAACAAGTTTGGTAGAATATAGAATTGCTGGATTATGACTTAGCTAATTAAGTTATGTCATATTCAATTGGATGACCGAAGTACGAATGCTAGATGATTGGTGCTATAGAGATTGGATCGATGCATGGATAGTAAATCTTCTTATGGAATCATAAGGAGATGATGCAAAACGAATATTGATGGTTAACGAGAATTGCTAAGGGATGACCGTGTTGGTGCTAGAAAATTTATAATGATGCCTCGAAAGAAATACGATTTTATAGTTGCCTATGTTATTGGTTAAGGGGTACGGACCGTATCGATGATCTAAGCATGTGGGAAATGAATATGTCGCGAAGAGACCGTAGGAAGAGATCATAAGTGATAAACTATTGAGATAGCAATGTCGGATGATGACTCGGAATAGTTGACCCGATTGAATAGACAATTTGAGTACGATATGAGGATGCAAGTCGGATTGGATAAGTGATGCTATGTCTATGCAAGTGAAAATTGAAAGATTGAATATTCGATTGAGAAGTTTTATATGGTAGCCTCGGGATTGACCCATAAGGATTTTTTTGGATAGAATTGTCGGATAGATTTTGTCGGTTGCGGGTAAGTCTAGAATGAGACTTCGTTGGGTATGGCCCGAGTATGAGGACGGGTAGAAAGACTTGACCCTAGAGTGTCGGCTGGTTGCCTAGATTGTTGGCTGGTTGCCTAGATTGTCGGTTGGTTGCTTAGAGTGTCGGTTGGTTGCCTAGAATGTTGTTGGTTGCTTAAGTTTTAGTTTGGTTGGCTATGTTCTTCAGTTGTCCATGTTGGGAATAAGTCATAAGATTGGGGTGGTGTCCCATGTCCCTTAGTTGGTCAGACCATAGAGTTGCCCCTATGATGAGAATTGGTTGCCTCTAAGATAAAAGATAAGTATGTTCCTGATAGCTACTTATCTCATATGAGCTAGCTGAATATTTGGTTTAGCTTAGATTAGCTGACCATAGAGACTTGACTGAATGCTAAGTTGACTGTTGGAAAACCGTAGGATGTTCCTTTTGATGTTGCGTGAGTATAGTCGGAATGAGTAAGATGTGTTGGAAGGTAGGCTTTGGAATGGAATGGATATTTGGGAAATTTGATGTTATAATATTGGATGGGATGACGGATCATGTTAGTTTCGAAAATTTGGTTGCCTTGTTGAAACGTCGGAAATCTAGTTGCCTTTGTTGGAATGCTGGAAATTATTAGAGCTGGTTGGACTTGGTTGATTAATATTTAGTTGCGTACAAATGATGGTAGTGCTTTGAGACAGTTGGAATAATTTTATTGATCGAATCAAAATCGAGGATAATTGTAACGACGGAATTGGATAGTACATGTAGCCGAGATCGGCGAGAACGAATGTGAATAGGAATAACCCTCGGAATTAATGTTGTTGGAATATGATAGTTGCCTATGCGAGATGATAATATGTTGGCTTGATCAATACGAGAAATGTTGGAGTACAGCGAAAAATGTTACTAGATTGTGAAATGATGGTACAATTTGATGGATGGATTGTGATCAAAAAATCTACAAGTTGCAAACAAAGTGTATGGATGCGAACGATGATGAGTACAAGATTCAATCGATAAGAATCGGGGTATCGAAATAAAATGTGGCAATAGGATTTATCAACTTTGGTGGCATGGATGACAATGAACTTGAAAGGAATACTTGATATATCTAAGTCTGAATACTTTGGAAAATGTTGGGATCGATTGTGGAAAATTTATCGAGTTAGAATTGGCAACATCTATTGTATTATTAGTTGGTTGGAATATTGAATAAACAAGTGGGACTATGCGAGATGCTCAAAGAGAATTACTGATGTTCGAAAAGGAAGGTACACCGTAGCTCGTTCGTTTTCTCTATCACTGAACTTGGCTGAAGTGCATATATTTCGGGGACGCCTAAAATATGTGTATGATTCCAACTAAGTGGTATGCTGAATTCAAACGAAGCCACGGGGATTATCATGTGCTAAGGATTTGCACGAGTGTCGGAAGAAAGATCAAAGATGGTAAACTATTTTGAATCAATAGAGATGTTGTACCGAGATGATATATTACTTAAAATCAATGAAGAGATTGTGGAGAAATGTTTAATAGTGCAAGTTGATCGTTGAGAAGTTTCATGAAGAGTTGGTTGAAGTTTTGGGGATGAGTTTTGTTTTAAGTTTCGAGGACGAAACTTTTTCTGGGTGGTATATATTGTAGTGCCCCGACCCGCAAGATGCCTTATGATGGATGGTTGGTTCGATAAAGCCTTGTTGGACTTGGGATTATGCGAAGGATCGCTTGGAAGGCTATGCGATCGTGGCGGGAATCGCCCTATGAATGTGAGTAGTGTTGAACCCTTCAAAGATCCTTTAGCTTCACGTTTAAAATAAGGATAGTATGCTATGTTTCTTATTGAATTGCTCAATAACACCTTGCATGGAATTTGGAAAGATAATAAAAGATAATAATCACTTGAACGTAAACTGTTGTGGCTAAATGAATTGTATGCTTGTACGTTGTTGCGATGAATTACATGACAGGTGAAGGCAAGGTCCCAAATACTTGGGCAGTGAGTATATCGAGCTTTGGCTCAATGAATAGATGGAAAAACAGATGTTAAGACCCAAGAACTGGGCAGTGAGTATGCTTGAATTGCATTCAAATGAATGAATGCTAAACAGATGCTAAGTCCCAGGAATTGGGCGGTGAGTACACTGAGTTTGGTTGGAATGATGTATGGTAACAAAGATGTGGCAAGGCATTGGGTAACAACATTCTATTATCCTGTCGCCGATGTAGAATGTTGATTACGCCAAGACCCTGGATTGGGCAGATGATAATGTGAGCAATGGCTCAAGGCAAGATGGCTAGATGGAAAGATGGCAATATGAATGAGAATGGTAGCTGAATTACTTAGTTTTCCTTATCATGCATTATATGTTTTCTTCTTAGATAAGTCGTATATAGTTGCATGGTCATGGATAACTTGTCGACAAGGTGGTTTCTCGAACGGTATTCCTGGGCCATGGAACCCGGTTCGTTCTAGGGGAAACCAATGCCGAAGTAGTGGCAGTGCTGAAGTAGTAGCACGGTATACAGGACTTGCAGTGGGGCTAGCTACCTACACTGGCAAGGGCGCTGTATACCTGTAAGACGGTCCAGGATGGCGTGTCGCCAGTGACCTTCATATAGATAGGTCAGGTGCTAATGATGTCTTATACAGGCAGAGTAAGTTATTACTCAAATACAGGAAAGGATGTCGGCTGTTGGTAAGAATCACTTGAATGGTGACATTCATATTGAATCATGATATTGTTCCTAATAATGTCTTGTGCAGGCAGAGTAAGTATTATAAATATACAGGGATGGCTACACGATCGTGGGTAAGAATCACCAAAGGGTGATAACTGCATGCTTTAAATTATGTTGGCTATGAGATTTGCATGCTTTACTTCTTGTCGGCTATAAAATGAAATTGACCCTAAGGCAACAAGAAAGACCACTGTTAATAATGTTTTGTAACATGATTATTAGTGCTGCCTTCTTAGGTGAGTTGGGCCAGCACCGCTCGCCAGTACATTGATGATGTACTGACCCACGTTGTGGGCAATATTACAGGTGTTTGCTTGGGGAAATCCTATGAATCAGTGCTTGGCATCGATGAATCGGATGGGTGTGCAGAAGCTCTTCTTTCAAGATGATGTCTTCTGTTATATGGGACATAATGTATGGAACAGGGAAACTCAGTTGTACCATTGAGATTGTAGCCATATTGGCAAGTTCATTGTAAAGAAGTCGGCATATTCAGTTGTAGCCTAAAGGACAAGTGTATACATTCAGTCGACTATTTAAGAGCCTTGTAAACAATTGTAAACTCTGTATTCCGCTGTGAGTCTTGTAATCCATTTTGATTATCAATAAAGAGATACATTTCTTCATAAATTGTGTGACTTCAATTTATCTGCTTGGTTCTGCTGCATTATCTATGTTTTCTGAGAATTACCAGGAACTGTAATGGTTTTGCCTTGTACAAGTGCAACCTAGACTTGTACGGCATCACGCCCAGTGGCTTGTTTTTAATCCTCCGAGATCGGGGCGTGACATTCCATACGAGGGAGTCCGTAATAAGTTTTGTGACTAATGTACTTTACCGTCAAATTCCCAGAAGGTGCGGCGGTGAATGTGGCAGCGATCGAAGAAAGTGCTTCGAGCGACTCGAGTAGCTCGAGGCCCGGACCCTCTAACAATGCCATGGAACGGATGTTGCGTATGCTGGAAGCGCAACAACAACAAGCTCAGGAGAATCAACGTCTGAATGAGCAACATCGGCGGGAGACAGAGGCACATCGACGGGAAGTAGAGGCACGCCAGACCCAGTTCGAGGCCCGATTCGATGCACAATTCAAGTTGCAGCAGAAGCAGCTTGATACTCCTCAGCAGATTGTTCAGACAGTGGTGGCCAATAACAACAACTTCGTGACAACTCCAGCCATGACCAAGCCTGCGGCCAGACAAAGTGAAGTCGAACTGGAGGTACCTGAGCTTATGCCTGCGGCACCGAGAAGTTTCAACTTCGACGTGTCAAAATTCATAAAGAGCTATCGTACTTCCTTTTGTAGTACTGAAGACCCTTCGATGGCGATCGATTGGCTGGAGGAGTTAGAAGACCGGTTCGAGCTTCTGGGTGTCGATGAGTCCAAGAAAGTCGCATACGCTCAACTTCTACTCCGATTGAACGCGCACGACTGGTGGGCATTACAAAAGCAAGCAATCAGACGCGACAACGAGACAGCGACAATATCTTGGGCCACCTTCCGAGAGGCGTTCGAGATCGAGTACCTTCCCGAAGCCATTCGACAAGAGAAGGAGAATGAATTTATGCAGCTAAGACAAGGGAATATGACGGTGCGTCAGTACGCAACAGAGTTCAACAAGTTAGCCAAGTTTGCTGAAGAATTCCTATCCTCCCTGGCGAGTCGTGCTCGACAGTTCGAAGTGGGCCTACGGCCATCTATTTATGCCCTTGTGTCTGTTCCAAAATACCAAACGATGGAGGAGTCTCTCAACCACGCCCACCGCCTTGAAAGCCAATACCCTCCAGGTGCTGTCGGCGCTGTGCATACATACAATCATAAATGCCCTAGCCACGTGGGAGGAAACAATATGACCAAGCGTCCAAACAATGGGCAACAAGGCGGGTATCAAGGGCGTAATCCATGGCCTTACTGCATCCGTTGTCGCCGGTCCGGTCACACTATCGTCGATTGTCGGATACCAGATGTTGGATGTTGGAACTGTGGCAAGAAGGGCCACAATCGTACTGAATGTCCGACCAGGCCGAACCCAACGGTGCCCCAACAGAACCGTCCAATGGCGCCCCAACAGCACCGTCCAGGGAATCAAGTTCCAGCGCCCCGAGCCCATCAACCCGTCGCCCCAATGCACAGGGCCGCGTCTACGCCATGACTCGAGATGAAGTACATGCATCAGATACGGTCGTGACAGGTATACTAAATTTCAATAATGTGCCCGATCATGTACTATTTGATTCAGGCGCTTCGCATAGTTTTATATCGGCAGACTTTGCCGCCGAGCACAAATTTTCTGTAATATCATTAGATCTCGACCTTAGCGTAAGCACACCCTCGGGCACACCAATACTAACAAACTTAGCCTGCGCTGACGGGATTATCTGTATCGACGGTCAAAAGATCAGTCTTGACGTGATAGTTCTAGATATGAAGGACTTTGACATCATTCTGGGAATGGATTGGCTCGGACTGTGCAACACAACCATAGACTACGCCGGAAAGACGGTCACCTTCTGCATGCCAGGAGTGCCTGAGTTTTGCTTTTGATGTGGTGAGGCATCGTCGACCTGCATGCTGATCTCGGCGATTTTTGCTCGGAGGATGCTGCATTCTGGGTGTGAAGGCTATTTGGCGTCCGTTCGAGACATGCGACAGGATGGTGCAAACGCGGGTCAGACCGATGTTGTGACAGAATTCCCCGATGTGTTCCCGGACGAGCTACCCGGTATGCCTCTCGACCGAGAAATCGAGATCAGCATCGATATATTTCCCGATACCAGACCGATTTCCAAGGTCCCGTACAAAATGGCCCCCGCCGAGCTGAAGGAACTCAAGGTCCAGTTACAAGAGTTACTCGACAGAGGATTTATTCGGCCTAGTGTTTCACCGTAGGGAGCGCCCGTGTTGTTCGTGAAGAAAAAGGATGGGTCCATGCGTCTGTGCGTCGATTACCGAGAGCTGAACAAGGCTACCATCCGGAACAGGTACCCATTGCCCTACATAGACGACTTATTCGATCAACTGCAAGGCACCTCGGTATTTTTGAAGATTGATCTTCGCTCGGGCTATCATCAACTCAAGATCAAGTCAAATGACGTACAAAACTCAGCCTTTCGCACTCGGTACGGCCACTACGAGTTCCTGGTAATGCCATTCGGCCTGACGAACGCCCCTGCCGCCTTCATGGATCTAATGAATCGGGTATTTTGACGCTTTCTTGATAAATTTGTGGTAGTCTTTATTGATGATATTCTCGTCTACTCAAAGGACAGGGCGCAGCATGCAGAACATCTACGGGCCATGCTCCAGACACTTCGAGAGAATGAGTTAAATGCAAAGTGGAGTAAGTGCAAATTTTGGCTTAGCAACGTATCCTTTTTCGGTCACATTATTTCGTTCGAAGGCATTGCAGTCAATCCAAAGAAAGTGGAAGTTGTTGCTGATTGGAAGTGGCCTGCGTCTGCTAGTGAGATTCGAAGCTTTCTTGGTTTGGCGGAATACTATCGTCGCTTCGTGAAAGACTTTGCAAAGATTGCATCGCCATTGAGTCGTCTCACTCAAAAGGGCGCCGTGTATGAGTGGTCGGATGACTGTGAAGCTTCATTCTAGGAGCTAAAACAGCGACTAATTTCAGCACCCATACTCGCACTTCCAGATGGGCCAGAGGGTTTTCAGATATTCAGCGATGCTTCAGGCCAGGGCTTGGAATGTGTGCTCATGCAGCGAAACAAGGTGATATCCTTCTCCTCCAGACAGTTAAATCCGTACGAGAAGAACTATCCTACGCACGACCTTGAGTTAGCGGCGATTGTGTTCGCGTTGAAATTATGGCGTCACTAGCTATATGGCGTGTCGTGCACAATCTATACCGACCACAAGAGCCTCAAGTATCTCTTCACCCAGAAGGAATTGAACTTGTGACAGAGGCGCTGGCTCGAACTGATCAAAGACTATGACTTGATGATCAACTACACTCCGGGCAAGGGAAATGTGGTGGCAGATGCTCTGAGTCAAAAATATCTTGGCTCGCTATCCATCAACCGCAGACTACTACAAGATTTAGAAGAAATGGGCATCGATCTCTGGGTTCGATTCAGGGATGTACGGTTGGCGCAGCTGCAGTTAGAGCCGAGCTTGCTGGAAAAGATCACGGCCGCTCAGAAGGATGATCTATACCTGAAGAAAATGTGCGAGCGGATTTCGACAGGTAGTGCGACCGACTTTACGGAAGACAAGACCGACGTGCTAAGATTGAATGGCCGACTATGTGTTCCAGATGATTCAGAACAACGAAAGGAGATAATGTCAGAGGCGCATTATACGGAATATACCTTGCATCCAGGTAGTACCAAGATATATAAGGACCTTCGCACGACCTTCTGGTGGCACGGGATGAAGAGAGATGTGGCGCTCTTCGTGTCGCAATGCATGGCCTGTCAGTAGGTGAAAGCTGAGCATCAGCGACCGGGCGGGGAGATACAGAACCTCGCTATTCCCGAGTGGAAGTGGGATCACGTCACTATAGCTTTTATTGTTGGCCTGCCGAAGACACTACGGGAGAACGATGCCATCTGGGTCATCGTCGATCGATTAACCAAGTCAGCGTACTTTATCGCCATCAAAGTTACTTGGAGCGTTGATTGCCTAGCGCAGATTTATCTTGACGAGATAGTACGGCTACACGGAGTTCCAGTATCCATCGTCTCTGATCGGAATTCACGGTTCATGTCGCGATTCTGGAGTAGCCTTCAGTCGGTGCTGGGTACCAAATTACAGTTTAGCTCAGCTTACCATCCTCAAACCGACGGCCAAACGGTAGTGCGTTAATCAGATTCTCGAGGACATGCTACGGCTCTGCGTAATTGACTTCAAATCAAGTTGGGACGTCCACCTACCGCTGGCGAAATTTGCTTACAACAATAGCTACCATTCCAGCATCCAAATGGCGCCGTATGAGGCTTTATACGGCCGGAAGTGCAGATCGCCCATTTGCTGGGATGAAGTCGGGGAACGGCAGATACTCGGCCCGGAGCTGGTGGAACGGACTGTGAAAAAGGTCAAGCTAATTCAAAAAATACTGAAGATTGCACAGACTCAGAAAAAGAGCTACGCCGACACCGATCGAAGACCGCTTGAGTTCCAGGTGGGCGATCATGTGTTCTTGAAGGTGTCGCCCATGCGAGGAGTTACTCGGTTCGGCGCAAAGGGGAAGCTGAGTCCGAGATTCGTTGGGCCGTTCAAAATACTCGAGCGGGTCGCCCCAGTAGCCTATAGAATTGCCCTACCGCTGATGCTCGAAGGTGTGCACATTGTCTTCCACGTCTCTCAGCTGCAAAAGTATGTGCACAACCCTAGCCACGTGGTGGACTTTGGCCAGCTGGAGCTAAATTTCGACTTATCCTACATTGAAGAGCCAGTTTAAATCTTAGAACGCAAGGATAAGCTGCTTCAAAGTCGAGTGATCCCTCTTGTTCGTGTACTCTGGAGGAACCATGCGGCGAAAGAGTCGACATGTCGTGCCCCGTTGTCCGTCTACGGGGTGCACGAGAAAGGACACTGTCGCTATCGACTCGGTCGGGACCGATAGGTCGGGATCGATCGAATCGATCGAACGGGAACGGTTGAATTAAGATCCATTCCACGTTATGGAATAGCTTCTTCGGAACCAAGTCCCATATTCAGCGGGTAGTGCCTCAAGGATTGACTTTGCGGCTGAGTCGGGAGAGACCTCCCGTTGCTCTGCTTTTCACGCCGCTTGCGTTGGTTTTGGGCTTTAGTTTTTTGAATGCATTTTTGTGAATGTTTTCGATGGTTTTCATGGTTTACATTTCGAACTCGCATTTCCTATCGAACTCTTGCATAACACAGTTTTCTAATCGGTTGCTTGTGCGATTTCAGGTGATCGCATAGGTGACGTCTTACGCAGCCAACAAGTCCTTCGCCTCAAGCAAAAAAAACTCAAGGTGAGTGGCTGACGTCCTTCAATGGTGTAGTGCCCCGTCCCTACATCGTGCCCCATTATCCGTCCACAGGGTACGCGAGAAAGTAACACTGTCGCTATCGACTCGGTCGGGACCGATAGGTCGGGATCGATCAAATCGATCGAACGAAAACGGTTGAATTAAGATCCATTCCACGTTATGGAATGGCTTCTTCGGAACCAAGTCCCATATTCAGCGGGTAGCGCCTCAATGATTGACTCTGCGACTAAGTCGGAAGAGACCTCCCGTTGCTCTGCTTTTTACGACGCTTGCGTTGGTTTTGGGCTTTGGTTTTCTGAATACGTTTTTGTGAATATTTTCGATGGTTTTCATGGTTTACATTTCGAACTCGCATTTCCTATCGAACTCTTGCATAACACAGTGTTCTAATCGGTTGCTTGTGCGATTTCAGGCGATCGCGTAGGCGACGTCTAGCGCAGCCAACAAGTCCCTCGCCTCAAGCAAAAAATTCAAGGTGAGTGGCTGACCTCCTTCATCTCGACCCTCTATTTCAAAAATGAGAACTTGGGTAATGGTAATGAAATGGAATGATTCGCTTGGAAAACACAAGTCCTATGTTTGAGTAGAGAAAAGATAAATTGTGTAGAAAAGAGATAGAATTATTTTAGGCCTGCAAAACAACTAAATGAATCGATTACATAACAAGCCCCAATGGTACCCCAAATATACCTTGTTAACCTATCAAGGTCATGGACAACTTGTCGATAAGGGCGATGGTTTGTTCGAGTGGCAACCCGGGGCCACGGGACTGACTCGGCCTAGGAAGAAACAGGTTATAGCCGAGCTGGGTATGAAGTAACCGGTAAGACGGGGACTTGCATCGGAGCTCGCTACTTGCGTTGCAAGGGTCCCTTATTACCAGGCTATGTCCAGGATGGCTAGTTAATGCCAGTGACCTCCACCACAAACACTTGATATAAATTGATATTTAACTAACAGGAAAGGTGTTGGTAAGTTTTATGTTGTACGGCGCGCTCTGCCGAGAAAAATTCTGGTGTACCTTACTTGGGTTATGTTTAGTTAAATGCTTCGTATGAAATTACCTAGGATGGTTAGAAAGATCACGAAAAGCAAGTTGTGTAAATGTTTATCTAAACTCTTGAACCAAATGAGAGCCTGAAAACTAATTAGCCACTCGCCAGTGCATGTTGATTGTACTGATCCTCCCTCTCTCTACAGGTGCGATAAATCAGGAGGAGCGTGTCACGTGAAGGGAGGCTACGCTTGTGTGTTTTGAAGCTTCGTCCTTGCGGTCGAAGTTTGGATCCAATCTCTTTTAAAGACTCCGCTGTCGAAGGCCAAGAAGACAGATGGAGCGACTTCCCGTCATCCCAGGTGGTTTTGTAATGATGGTTGTAATCAAGGAATGAAATGTATGGAATGGCTATCTCGTCGACGTTTATTTTATAATGGAGTCAGTTTGTAAAAAGCCCGTACGGCGCCTTTGTATCGAGTCTGTAAAATGATGTTCATTATCAATAAATCTTAAATTTCCTTCTCTATAATGTGTGTTCAATTTACTCTGTGCTTTCTCTTGTTGTTGTGTTTCGGATAACCTTATGACTATGCCTTGTTTGAGCGCAACTTAGGCTTGCACGGCATCACGCCCGGGGGACGACTATCGATTCTACGGAATCGGGGCGTGACAATGGTAATCTGGCTTGCCAATCAAGAAGATGTCCAACCATCCTGAATGAAGGAAGACTTCTTCTATTTATAGGCAAGCACATATACGATGTACGAAGGAGTTTTTGGTGTACAGGAGCGTTGCGCGCATGTGATTTCGGGAGAATCTGTTATAATCGCACTATGGGGGTTACTGCTGAGATGACATGTCGCAGTCGTTAGGATTCTCTGCTATCGAGACATTGGACAGTTATCATCCTTTATCAATATGACTGAGTAACTGACACATGTTGTGTGACTGTTGCTCGACGATCTTGTTCAGATGAAACCAAATAGATTTTGCTTCTATCGAAAGAACGATAGTTTAAACAAACTGGAATCTGATCTTATCTCGGAGCGGTGGTTTGAATAAATCGGATTCGATTGTATTTGAAAAGATACGGTTGTTTAAACAAACTGAATCTGGTTTTATCTTGAGGAGATACGACTTTTTGAACAAACTAGATGTGATTGAATCTGAAGAGATATAGATGCCATACTAGCCACGTGGCATGATGCCATGTTGTGGTAGAGCTAGATGCTATAAGAGCTACGCTTTTGGGGAGCGGCGGAGAGACTGCACTTCTGGACGACGAGGAGACGGTGCTTCTGAGGCGACGAAGTCACTACACTTTTGGGCGACGGATGACCGCTATGGAGAAGACGAAGTCAGTGTCCTGCATTTCGAAGGAACCATGCATATAGGGGCTGCGATTCTTGGGAAGCTCTGAGATATCAATGAAGGAGCCGTGAAGGGGATGTGCTTCTTGGAATGTTCTGAGACCTCAAGGAAGGAGACGTGCTTCTGGGTAACCATAAATGAGTTGCGCTTCATTGGAAGCTCTGAGAGATCAATGAAGGAGCCGTGCTTCTGGGCAACCTGAAGGAGTTACGCTTCTTTGGAAGCTCTGAGAGATCAATGAAGGAGCTGTGCTTCTGGGTACCCATGAAGTAGTTGCGCTTTTTTTGAATCTAGTGACTACTTTCAAAGGAGTCGAAATTACTGCGATTTTAGACGACTATGAAAGAGGTGCGCTTTTGGGTAACCATGAAGGAGCTGCGCTTCTAGGGAGAAAAGGTCTCCTTAATTGTTGAGTCAAAGGTCTCCTCAGTGGCTAAGTCAAAAGTCTCTTTAATTGCTGCCCCTTTGGGGGGATCGAGGAGCGGTGACAAAAAGCTTAGTCAAATGAATCCATTAAATGAGATTCATTAAGTTTGAGTCCTAGGTTCATCCCATTAATCCGGAGTCCTTTGACCGTCTGTCAGGTGGTGTGTGGGTTGGACCACACATCCTATATTAAGAGGAACTTTTTAGTAAGACTTTGCTCTTAATTTCTTGACATTCCTCTGTCATGCTCGACCCCGACTTAGCTTTAAAACAGCCATAGGCTTTTCATAAGTCGACTGTTGGTTGTAGACCTCTTCTTTCAAAGAAGTTGTAGTCTTGTGGAAGAACAACTTCAGAGTTTCGAGATGCACTTTGAGCGTGTGGGATGGGGAGTTCGAACCTGAACAACATCTTAGAGGTCTTTTAGGCCTAAGATACTGGGTTTGGATTGATTGCCAATCCAAAGAGCCACATGTTGTTATTTTTCCTGCTCAATAAATGCTTCACTAGCCATATTGGAGCTGGAAAGTGCTACGCTTCTGACAAGGAAGTGATTCACTCTGACGTTGTCGCGCTTTTGTGGACTGCACGCTTTTGAAGATAGCGCACTTGTAGGCTATTATGCTGTGTGCTTTCGGTTTTGGTCTTTATATGTAATCATTAAGAGTCCAAAATAGATCTTTGTAAACATAATTTTTAATAAAGAATTTCCTTTTATGCACTGTCTTTTAGTGGCCTGAGTTTTTGTGTGCGCAGCACCTTGACGCCTCATGTGCTTATGTGATGTATATGAAGCAACTAGTACCTTCTGTGCTTTTGTAGATGTTGTGCTTTTTCATGCTTCTACAAAAAGAAACCCTAAAAATCCAGGGAGCTTACAAGGATACGCTCCACTAAGCTAGTTGGACTAGGTTTGAGTCAAAACAGTTTTACCGGTTCGAAATCGACTCTGAAAGTCTACTAATTGGGTCTTATGGGCCATTTGAAAATAAATAGCACATGGGAACTCAATTAAGTGGGACACCATTAGCATGTGCATAGAAGGCTCAAAATAGGTCAAAACCATATATTGGATAGAAATATTTTTATCGGGTTTGGATCTCAAATTGGACTTGGAAAGTACATAGAATTTTATGGGGAAGGCTATAATGACTATTTTGACCCTAAAGTTGTGCAAAAAAATATAGTGCAAGGGAATATGTTTGAGTGGGACATGATATACCAAAATGAATGTGGACTCGTCTCGACCACGAGTAAGGAACTTGTTTCGAGAAATTGGCTAATGCTACGCTTTCAAAAATCAAAGCTACGGTAAAGTGCCCATATAGTCATAACTAAAAATAAAATATATTTTAATAAATAAAAATTATATAAAAGAAATTAAAAAATTCTCAAAAACCAGAGGGCTTACATATCAGCTCCTAGACTGTACTCCTTAGGGAAGATATGCTCGCTTAATCATGGAAGGGAAAAAGGTCCTCAAAGGGATAAGATACAATAAATAACATGAAATAAAAAAAAATAGACTCATCTGAATGATTAAGGGTACAACTACAACCAAATCAACTAAGTGATATTCAATTAAGGATAATATTTACACACATGAGTTGTTAGGCTAGGAGATAATTACAGAAGCATAAAAAGTGCAGCATCTACAAAAAGCACAGAAGGTACTAGTTGCTTCACATACATCACATAAGTGCAGCAGGCGTCAAGGTGTTGCGCACACCAGAACTGAGACCACCAAAAAACTGCATAAAAGAAAATTCTTTATTAAAAATCATGTTTACAAAGATCTATTACAGACTCTTCATGATTACATATAAAGACCAAAACGTAAAGCACACAGCATAACAGCCTATAAGTGCACGGTCTTCAAAAGTGCGTAGTCCACAAAAGTGCAGCAGTGTCAGAGCGAATCACATCCTTATCAGAAGTGCAGCACTTTCCAGCTCCAATATGGCTAATGAAGCATTTATTGAGCAGGACAGAGCACAACCTGTGGCTCTTCGGATTGGCAATCAATCCAAAACTAGTATCTTAGGCCTCGATGATCTCTAAATTGTTGGTCATGTTCGAACTCCCTATCCCACATGCCCAAAGTGCATCTCGAAACTCTGAAGTTGTTCCTCCATAAGACTACAGCTTATTTGAACAATGAGATCTACAACCAACAGTCGACTTATGCAAAGTCTATGGTCGTTTGAAGCTAAGTGAGGGTCGGGCATGACAAAGGAATATCAAGAAATTATGAGCAAAGTCTTACCCAAAAGTTCCTCTTTATATATGTCGTGTGGTCCAACCCACACACCATATGGCAGGTGGTCAAAGGATTTCGGATTAGTGGAATGAACCTAGAACTCAGCACAATGAATCTCATTTAATGGCTTCGTTTGTCTAAGCTTTTAGTCACTACTCCTCGAGCCCCCCAAAGGGGCAACAATTAAAGAGACTTTTGACTAAGCTACAGAGGATACTTTTGACTCAACAATTAAGGAGACCTTTTCTCCCCGGAACCGCAGCACCTTCATAGTCGTCCAAAATCGTAGTGACTTCGACTCCTTTGAAAGCAGTCACTAGACTCCAAAAAAGTACAGCTCCTTCATGGTTACCCAGATGCACAGCTGCTTCATTGATCTCTCAGAGCTTCCAAAGAAGTGTAGGTCCTAAAAAATCAAGTTGCACACATCAACAAAGTCAGAAAATCAAGAAATACAACTTTTAAATGAACTACACAGACATCAGATTGCGCATACTTCAGATTGCGCACACTCGACTGCGCACACTTTCAACTACGCAGGCTGACGTGGCAATGTCATCTTTATCTGACAAAATCAAATCTTTCTGACAGCTGACAGCACGAAGAACGAGGAGCCTTTTCGTTTATTGTGCCGCACAGCGCTCGAGGACAGCCGTACATACAGCACAATCTATGCCAGCGCAATCCATGCCAGCGTAATCCATGCCAGCGCAATCCATTTCAGCGCAATCCAAAATCAGCGCAATTCATGTGGCGCATTTCATCATGATAATTGACAAAAGTACACGTGGCATTCATGCCATCAATTGCTCGTTACGTGGCAACCGTCTTCACACGATCATGCGCATTTCAATCAAATGATGCCATGTGTCCAAGATAGTTGGCCCACGACCAGACAACTGCCTGCGTAGTCTGATGCTGCATAATCCAGTTCCTGCGCAATCCAGCTTGCGCCATCCAGAATAACTGAAAATTAGTTATTTCCAGAACTCTATAAATAGAGTTTCAAGTCTTCATTCATGGGGACACCAGAGATTAGAGATCAGATCAGAGAGAGAGATCAGACATAAAGTTCAGAAATACCAGAGAGTTCAGGAGTTCTTGTCCAAGTGCTGCTGCATTCTTCCGAGGCTTTTGCCTTAAACTTCCGAGGCTTTTGCCTTCAACTTCAACTTCAGAGGCTACCGTCTTCAAAGTTCACATCGTCCAAAGGATAAAGCAATCGTCTTCAAGATTGGATTCCTACAGTTGTACTTTCTCAGAATTTTTGTAATCTTTACAAAGTTTGTATTAGTAAAGTTTCATACTTTTGTTTTTGTAAACAAAATGGCGACTCTGCTGGGGACGACTTTCTCCTCCGACGAGGAAGTGACAACTCAATGTGACGTAGCATCTATCGGAAAGACGCAGAAGACGCTGGTTGTGAAGGTCAACCAGACAGCCTACGAAGCCATGATCAAGTCCAAAACTACTCCCCGTAGTGCAGCCACTTCTGCCACGAGCAAAGTGCGCCCAGTGTGGGTCTCCAAGACTGCTGTGCAGTCTATTGACTCTGCCAGCAAGACTGCTGCACAGTCTGCCAAGAAGCCTGCTGCACAAACTGCTGCACAGTCTATAGTTGCTGCTACTAAGACTGTTGCACAATCTGTCTCTGTCACAAATGTGCAATCTGCTGTTGCCAGTACATAGAAGACTTCTTATGCTGCTTTGTCAAAGTATAAGACTCCTCTGCCGTTGGCACAGTTGGCTGCCAATCTTCCTGTGCAAACTAACACTCCAGCAACTAGAGTGTATCCCAAACACTCTGTGGCCAGAACTCCTGATGCACAAACCACAGTATCTGTGGCCAGAACCAGAAAGTCATCTGCCAAAGACTTTCCTGCGCAACCTGCCAGTGCGCCATCTACTCATGCGTAAACCATGCCTGCACAATCCAAGAAAGACAGCCCTTTGGCTACTATTTCTTTATCTCACAAACAAGGGAAAGATTCAACTTCTCTCCCCAAGCACTCTGCTGCTCCAGCACAATCTACTGGGGGTAGTCTTTTGGCTATTCCTCCTATTCTTCAGAACAAAAGAAAAGGCCCTTTGGTCTTTTCTCAAACTTCCTCGTCCCTTGACTTGGAAGACAACAGAGGGAAACGCTCTTTAGCTAACCCTTCTTTCCAAAACAAAAGAAAAGGCCCTTTGGTCTTTTCTCAGTCTTCTTCGATTTTTACCGTTGAAGATCAACCTGAATGTGCTCCGGCATCAGTCAGTACAAAAATTCTTTCAAACATGGATTCTTCTCTCCATGTTAAAAGAACTTGTACTGATCAGAGAGGTATTCTGCCTACTCCGGTAGCAGAGTTCCAAGATCTCCCAACCCTCAAGATTTCCCGTTCCAGATAAGGAAAATTGCTGGTGTCTCAAACAGAAACCCCTGGGGGGTGAGTTTGCTGATTTAAGAACATATCTTAATTGACCAACTTCGGTAAAACGTAAACAGCCAATGCCGAAGACCAAACATCATCAGAAGCAAACTTCCAGGATCAAGAATCCGGACACTTATGCCAATGAAGTAAGTACTTCCCTGTACACTCAGGGGACAAAACATTTGAAGAACCGAAACCATGTTCCGAATGTTATCAAAGAATAAGTCCCTCAAACTTTTGCTCGTCCTGTTGCTATTCTCGATCTCCGAGAACACCTCCAACAAAGGCGGGACAACACTTCAACACTTCCAATTCAACCAAGTGATCATCATCACTGCAATCACAAAGTTGTTATTAAATGTTGTTGTCAAACAACAAGACGATCTGTCTTCGATCGTCTGAACTGTTCCAACTCTGAACTTATATCTGAAGATGAAGACGAGGTTTTGTACGCTTCTGTTAACATGACCTCTCGAGACACTGGGGGTAGGAAGAGCTCCAAGCACGGGAAGCCTCGCAAGCCAAGCCAACGGTACTTGGATCTACTCCAAGAATCTTCTGAAGGAGTATTTCGACATACCCGTTCCCGAGGCCGAGACACAATCGATCAAAGGAATCTTCAAGATCCTTCTGGTCGTTTCCTTTCTTCTCACTCAGGAGATGATTCTTTCTCCGATTATGATGCATACAGCGAAAGCTCAGAACAGACAGTGTCCTCCACTGTACCTAGAGAAGTGACAACTTACGTTGTCAATGAAGATCCTGATGCTTCCAGTTCAGCTAGTCAAGAACAAAGAATAGCTGCACTAGAAGATAAGTTGAAGACAATGGCGGAAATGGTCGCAAGTATGCATTCCATCATTGTGGCTCAGCACACAGTGCCACCGACCGTACTTCCTATAAATCCTGAAATCATAGCATCATTGGTGTCTGCTAATGCCGGGTTGGGGGTAGCAACTCTTCCAGTTCTTCCTGTACAAGTCCAACCTACACCCAGTCAATCAGGTGCTGGGGGTAGTGCTTATCATACTGTCCCTCCTCCTAACACTGTAGTTCAGCCTGCTCCTTCTACATCAGTGGAAGATGCCAATGAAGCTGTCAAGCTCCTGCGAACTCAGTTTGAAGCTTTCAAGGAGAAGGACAACTTGCAAAGGTTGGGGATCAAGCAACCTTATCCAGTTGAATGGAAGGAAGTCCCGTTTCCTCCGAAGTACAAGATCCCAACTATCTCACTGTTTGATGGCAGCACTTCTCCTAGTCAGTTTATCAACCACTTTGAGGTTACGACTGTCCAACTTCAACCAAATAATGCTCTTCTTACCAGAGTATTCGTCGATTATTTAGCCGGCATAGCATATGATTGGTATAGAAGCTTGCCCGATGGTTGTATCACCTCCTTCTCTGGCTTAAAGCAAATCTTCTTGGAACGATTTTACGAGGGGATCAACGACATGACTATGTCAGCCCTCAACAAAATCAAACAGAGACACAATAAAACTGCTGATAGTTTCATTGAAAGATTCTGTCGGAAAGCTTTGAAAATGCCTCCTGGAACTCCGGCTGCAGTCACCATAGACACCTATAAGGCAAATCTATTGCCCATCATCAGCATGTGGACGGGGTCTACTCAGTTCTGAGACTGGCCATCTTTTATTGTCAACGCTAAAGCCGTTGAAGTTAGCGCTGATAAATTCAAACAGCTAGGAGTACAGATGTCTAACCCCGACCGGGATGAACATCAAACATCAGGTGGTGGCAATCGCCAGAATAACCGTAAACTAAAGAAACTTTGAACATCAATTTGAACAAGAACAAAGAATCTCTGGTGATTAACGTAGCTCCCCCTACGTCTACTTCCACTCCTTCAGCACCACCACCAAGGGAACCTCGTCCTAAAGTGGAGTATTTCTTTGACGAGAATGACACTATTAGTATCTTTGATTGCTTGATCAAAAGCAACAAAATTCAACTTCCAGATCCCAAAAAGCCCGATGAAGTCGGAAAGACTGATCATCCCAATTACTGTGTTTATCACAGGTTCATCGGACATCCCACTCGAGCATGTTATGTGCTCAAAGGCAAAATCCAGGAGCTGGTCAACGCTGGTGTTGTCACTCTGCAACAAGACGAGAAGACTGTTACTGCAAATATGGTATCAGTCCAGTTCGGTGACTTTCTGCCCCAGATGGTGTAGCATGGCGTCATTCCTATCCCCAAAGCTACTCTTGAGATCGAGAATCTCCCTCCTCCACGAAGTGATGGTCTCGTCCCTTTGTCTCTTGACAATGGTAAGATAATGTGGATTCATCCAGATCTTGCTTCAGAATTTAAACTTCCCTCTTCCTCCAAGAAGAAAGATCACTCCAAAGGCAAGACAAAGATTTGTAATATGGTGTCTTTTGACCCCATAGTTGATGAAAAAATTTTGTTGGGCACCAGATCAGGGAAAGCCTATCTGAAGGATTACCCCAAAGCTCAAGAGAATCCTGCTTCTTCTTTTGAGCCTGCTCCAGTACAGCCTGCTTCTACTGAGGATATTCCTACTGCATCCTCACCAGTTGTAGTGTCCATTCCTCCCAAACCGACGGTCGCTGACAAAGGCAAACAGCAAGTCCTCTTCGACAAACCTTTGAAGAATTCAGCTCCTTCCGGACTTGAAAAGCCTTACAACTTCGACATCCTAGCTCAGTTGGCCAATACACCAGCCCCGCTGTCCATCTTCGAGCTCTTGCATCTCTCCAAAGAGACTCGGAAAACTCTGAGCGAGGCTCTCATGTAAGCTGAAGCCTGTCTAGCTCTTCTTAAGAAGCCGGAAGCAGAACCAGTCTCTTGCCTTCATTGTCATAGTATGTTGGAGTTAATTCCAAACATAACTTTCACACAAGATGACATGTTATTAGAAGACGACAGGCACGATCGTCCTCTATACTATACAGGATATGTGGACTCGATGAAAGTCAATCGTATTCTGATAGATCCAGGCTCCGCTCTTAGCATAATACCGAAGACAATGTTGGATGTGCTGAAAATCCCAGTGCATAGTATTTCCAGTACAATCACCACCATCCTTGGTTTCAATCAGGGAAGAAGTGAACCTCTGGGCAAGATTCGCCTAAAACTCCAAATAGGCAATCTTCTCACAAAGGTTACCTTTTACATCATTGACAACCATGGTTGTTCCTACAATGCTTTACTGGAAAGACCATTTCTGCACGAGCATAACATTGTCCCTTCAACTCTCCATCAATGTTTTAAATATGTTGATGACAATAGAGAGGTACAAAAGGAAGTTGCTGATCTCTATCCTTTTAAAGGCGTTGAAGCATACTGCAACGACGCTCGTATGTACAAGGATGAATTCATGAAGGTTGTCCTGTCTCTGGACACAGAAGAAGAGCAAGAAGCAAGGCCTAATGATACCCTCATTATTCCTGTCAAAGGGCATATTTTTCGTCCTCAGTCTTCTAAGCCACTGGCTATTCACTTGCCAGTCCAGAAGCAATCTACTGGTGATGATCAGGATAAAAGGGAGCTCACATCTTCTGAGCCGTTTGTTATTGATTTACGTCGTAACAAAGAAAAAAGACAGCTCACCTCTTCTGAGCCACTTGTTATAAATGTATCTCATAACAAGGATAAAAGGGAGCTCACCTCCTCTGAGCCGCTTGTTATCGACCTCCGTCGTAACAAAGCTAATTCTCCTCCACGTTCTTCTTCTCCTCCTCTTGTAATTAATCTGACCAAGCCTGCTAAGGCTAAAGGTCCTACTGTAAATACCAATGTGCAAATCAATGAAAAAGCATCTACTTTCCAGTATACTGATGTCATTTATCATGCTAATTGCTATTTGCATATGTTAGATAGCTATCAGTCATTTACAATGGGAGTTGTACAATCTCTTCAAACGAAAGTTTCACTTGAACACCCAAAAGATTCCTATCGTATTGTTCCTGCTCGTAAGAAAGGCGAGAGTCTAATACTTTTTAGTAAAGGACCAGAACAACAATTCAGCTATACGGATGATAGCAAAGTTAACGACACGGGGCATCTTCAACTCTGTCGTTACAGTCAACAATCAAAAGACATCATCTGAAAGATGGCTTATGACTTCAAGAGTGGTCTCAACTACGGTAAAGGTAGAAGAACTCCTCTCCGTACTGCTATTCCGAAAGGAAAGTCAGATATGTACTATAGCAGGACCAAAAGAGGTCTCGGATATGCTTCTCCTCCAGTATTATCACCAGCAGACTCTGAATCCGACAGTGAGGAGCGTTCTAATTCTTCTAACTCCAGATCATGGGATTCTGACACCAGCATCGGTCAAGTTCATCGGCTGACAGTATCTTCTAACATGGTCTCCGTTGAACTTCCAGAAGGCTATGACGAGGATATCGAAGAAAACCTGAAACCGATCCTTGGGCTCAACGAATGGATACTAATGGGAACTTTGATTCGAACAACGAGAACCTCCTACCGAAGATCAATTAGTTCAAGTTGATGTAGGGGAAAGCGGGTCACCTCGTCCAATATTCTTCAGCAAGAATCTCCCAGAGGCAGATAAGCAAGAATTAGTTCTTCTTATTAAAGAATACATTGATGTCTTTGCCTAGAGCTATGAAGATATCCCAGGACTGGATCCTAAAGTTGCTACTCACAAATTGAACATCCTGTCGAATGCAAAATCGATCAAACAACAACAACGGCATTTCAAGCCAGAAATGATGGATGCAATCGACGATGAAGTCAAAAAGCTTATCGCTTGTGGCTTTATTCGAGAAGAACAATATCCTGATTGGGTATCCAATGTCGTCCATGTTCTGAAGAAAACTGGCAAAGTTCGAGTCTGTATCGACTTTCGGGATCTTAATGAAGCATGTCCAAAGGATGAATTTCCTCTCCCTATCACGGACGTCATGATCGACAACACTTGTGGGTTCGAAAGAATCTCTTTCATGGATGGATTCTCCAGATACAATCAAATTCGGATGCATCCTGAAGATGAGAAGCATACTTCTTTTCGCACTCCTCGTGGAGTCTACTGCTATACTATCATGCCATTTGGTCTCAAGAATACTGGTTCAACGTACCAACGAGCAATGAGTACCATCTTTCGAGATCATCTGCGCAAGACCGTCGAATGCTACGTTGACGATATTGCTGTCAAAAGTCGTCTAAAGGAAGATCACATTCAAGACTTGAGAACTATCTTCAATCTCATGTGCCAACATCAACTCAAAATAAATCCTACCAAGTCATTCTTGGGTGTCTCTTGTGGAAAAAATTTCGGCTTCGTCATTACCTCTAAGGGTATACACGTGGATCCCGAGAAGATCAAAGTCATTTAAGAGATGCGTCCTCCACGCAATCTAAAAGGGCTACGAGGATTCCAAGGTTGACTTGCGTACATCAGGAGGTTCATTTTGAATATGTCTGGACGCTGTAGACCATTCACTTAACTAATGAACAAGGGTGTATCTTTCATTTGGACCGAAGAATGTCAACGATCATTTGACGACATTAAACGGTATCTTATGAACCCATCGGTTTTGGTGCCACCGATCTCTGGCATACCATTCTTAATGTATGTCCGTGCTATGGACCATTCATTGGGTGCTTTACTTGCCCAAAAGAACAAAGAAGGCTACGAGCAAGCCATCTATTATCTCAGTCATACTATGATTAGTACTGAACACCGTTATAGTCCGGTCGAAAAAGAATGCCTAGCTCTTATGTTCGTTGTTCAAAACACAAGGCATTATATCATTGGCCAAACTATTTATGTCATATCCCGAGTTAACCCTCTTCGTGTATTGATGAAGAAGCCTAGTACACTCAACTCTCGGTTGGCTACATGGGCCATTCTCCTAGCCCAATATGACATGGTATATGTTCCACAAAAGTCTGTCAAAGGTCAAGCCCTGGCGAATTTCTTAGCAGCCCATCCTGTTCCGGAGACGTCTAAGCTCTACGATGAAATTCCAGACGAGACTTTGGAATCTAATACAATCTCCGAAGAATTTCCTACTTGGCATTTATTCTTTGACGGTGCATCAAGGATCGGACCCAATGGTGCCATTGTTGCAGGAGTCGGAGGTGTCCTTGTCTCTCCCGATGGGTCAGTTATTTAAAGAGCATACTCCTTAGATGAGCCTTGCTCCAACAATGTGGCAGAGTATAATGATCTACTCATCGGCCTCCAGCTAGCCAAACAACTTGACGTTGAGTATCTTGAAGTCAATGGTGACTCTAAACTGGTTGTTAACCAAGTTAGAGGAACCTATGAAGTTCGCCATCAAGATCTAGTGCCTTATTTTGAAGCAGCAATCAACATGGTTACATCATTCAAAGCCTTCTTTATTAAATATGTACACCGAGCTTGCAATACTGAAGCAGATGCTTTGGCCAATCTTGCAGCAGTTTTAGCCATCCCCATCAGAAGACAACAAGTGGTGGTTATCTCTAATCGAGACTGTTCTGTGTCGAAAATAATCGTAATATTGAGTTCAGTAATTTTACTGAAGTCAATGTTATCAATGAAGATTGGAGAACTCCTTTTATTGACTTCGTAGTCCATGATATACTCCCTGAAGATCCCAAGGAAGCTACGAGTATTCGTCGGCGGTCTCTCTGATTCTATTACAATCAGACTACCAAGACACTCTATCGGCAAACTTATGACGGCTTACTCTTGCGCTGTCTTGCTGATGATGAGGCGAATCAAGTACTGTGTGAAGCTCACGACGGTGTCTGCGGAGCACATAAACCTGGTCCTAAACTATAGGATCGCATCTGACGTATGGGTTATTTTTGGCCCTCTATGGTTTCTGATGCCATCGAATATACGAAGAAATGTCGAGCCTGTCAAATCCACGCAGATTTCATTCATCAAGCATCGAAGTTCCTTCATCCGACGGCTGCTTCCTGGCCTTTTGAAGCTTAGGGCATGGACATCATTGGTTCCATCAATCCTCCTTCTTCTAAAGGACATCGGTTCATCTTAGCAATAACCGATTACTTTTCTAAATGGACTGAAGCTATACCATTGGCTGAAGTCAAGACCAGCAGCGTCATTAACTTCGTCAAACACCATGTCATCTATAGATTTGGTGTGCCTCGAAGGATCATCCATGATAACGGACCTCAATTTATCAGCCAAAAGTTTACCAGATTCTGCGATGATCACCGGATTGATAATGTTGCTTCAACAGCTTACAATCCTGCCGCTAATGGCTTAGCTGAAGCTTTCAACAAAATCATTAACAAGCTCCTCAAGAAGTTTGTATCTACTAACAAACAAAATTGGAGTGAAAAGCTTGGTGAATGTCTTTGGGCCTACCGAACTACGGTCCACAATCCCACAGGCTTTACACCTTTCTCTTTGGTGTACGGCTGTGAGGCAGTTCTTCCTCTGGAACTTCAAATTCCTTCTTTGAGGATTTCCATTGCTAACGAACTCATGACAGAGAACAATGATCTTCTTCGACTTCAAGAGTTAGAAGCACTCGATGAGAAGCGGCTATTAGCTCAACAGCATATTGAGTTATATCAAGCTCGCATCTCGAAGACTTTCAACTGCAAAGTTAAAGTCAGAGCCTTTCAGTAAGGAGAACTTGTTCTAACAGTAAGACGTCCTATGACTATGACTCACTTAAGCAAAGGCAAGTTTGATGCGAAGTGGGAAGGACCTTACGTTGTCAGCAAAGTTTTTTTAAATGGAGCCTATCAACTTTCAGAGTTAGACGGCCGAGTTGCAATGATGCCTATCAATGGCAACTTCCTCAAGAAATATTATGTATAAATGTAACAGAGATTGTATGTAAATAAGATCAGACAATTCATAAATAAAGTTTGATTTTTATTTCATCATAAACGATATTATATGATATTAAGGAAGGTCACTATTGTCCTTCTCAACATCGGGACGTGGACCACTACCATCCTTATCAAAGACATAATCAGCAAAAGAGTCGAGGACATCCTTGCTCGAGCCTACCAGGAACCTGCAAGCAGCCATCCTCATGGCTTCTTCCTCTTTAGTCTTTCCTGGTTCAAGCAGAAAGTCCAGGATATCCCGCGGTGGTTTGGGTGCAAACGAACCTTTGCCTGTTTCCATCTGCTTTGGCTAAACTGAATCGGCAGGACGTTCTTCAGTGCTCACCTCAATCTTCGGAATAATTTTAGCCTTCTTAGATGCATCTCCGGACGACATCTTTATGTTGGAAAGTAAAAATGATTATTTCTCCCAGATTTCTGTTCTATTTATAGGCAGAGATTCTCAAAATAATGAAACGACACATTCATCAGGCGATTCATCCGTTCATTCACATTTATCAGGCGGTTCATCTGTTCATTCATCATCATCCGACGGTTCACCCATTCATCTATTCATCATCATCCGACGGTTCGTCCGTTCATCATCATTTGACGGTTCGTCCGTTCATCATCATTTGATGGTTCACCCGTTCATCATCTTCCGACGGTTTACCCATTCATTTGACGGTTCACCCATTCATTCAATTCATTTGACGGTCCATCCGTTCATCCCGACGATTCATTTCGTTCATTTATTTCATTCACACATTTTGACGATTCATTTCGTTCATTCATCCATATCAGCAACTTATCGTCCTCGATTAAGTTGTCTATTTGAAATAATAATATTCAACAAATTATATTCTGCCACGTCCATATTACCTCTGAGCAGATATAATGAATATGATTATTTTCTAAAATCAAGAAATATATCATGTCCTGTACCTCTGAATATATTTTCTATCGCTATTATTTATATCTGAATAAGATATACAAGAAATAATAGAGCCATAACAAAAATGTCTTTTATTGATCAAAATTTGAGACATTACATGCATAGCATAAAGAAAGACAAAAAGATACAAAATGATCTTTCTACTAAGACGGAGGCTTTATCAGATTAGCAATTTGCTGCTTCAGAATCTGCAGCCATACTTCGCGAGATGCCATCACTTTCCTCCTGGCCTCTTCCATCCCAGATTTTTCATTAACAGGCATGGAGACCATTCGGCGAGTGATTTCCGCATTATGAGCTGCTACATATTCGTTTCTTTCCTGAGTTAGAGCATCAATTTGTTGGACTGCAGTCTGATTCTCTGTAACTTTATTTTCTAGTTCCTCTTCGAGACGAGCAATCTCCACTCTCAGCTCGGTAATCCTTCTCTCTCTTCTCTCCGCAGCTGAGATTACCGATTCTAACTTGGAATTATATTCAGCAGATTTAGTAGTATATGCATCCAAGAGGTTTTGGAGGTTCACTCTTTCAATTGCAGCTGCCTGAGACATTTGTTCAAACTCTGCCTGCACTAAAGGTTCCACCTCCCCTTTGTTAAGATCTTTGTAGTTCTTTATGGAGATTTCCAACTCATTCAATATATGGTCAAGAAAAGTGGCCTGAGCCTCATCACCTTGTTCCCAAATGGCATTCACCAAGAAAGAGGTCGGACCTCTAACCATGTAAAAATCAGCATCTTCTTTATCCATCACTCTATTGATCAGTAGTCCCAAGGACTCGAAGAAGCATGTGGTGAATGATTGGATGACAAGCTGATTAGTCGCCAGAGCACCAGGAGTCGCAGCTACTCATGTTGATGACGAAACAGCAGGACGCTCAATCTCTCGTATTTGAACAGCAGGCTCTTTGAATAAGGGAACCAAAGTGGAGCTGGTTGCTCCTCCTGGTTGTTCCTCTGCAAAATCAAATACTGTCACTTTACCTGTCATTGGCTATTGATAAAGAGAATCAAAAGTGAAAACAGTCTTACCATGGGTGGATCCAGCAATAAGCTTATCATCTGCAGGAACAGACTCTAACTGAGCAGAAGTAGCTTCAGACGCTACTGCTTGGCTACTACCTGCTTCAGAACCACAAGATAGATGACGGCTGATACCAGCAATCTCCGTCGCAAGAACCATGTCCAGACACACTGGAAGTGCTGGAGAAACTTTGATTTCTACATGGAGTACAAATAGAAGTGTCAGCTATCAATTTATTTAAAAGAAGATTGTTAATTTCATTTTATACCTAGGGGATTAACAGAGGGAGTTTCCTCCAGAGCCGTTTCTTCCTCGGCTATCTTTTTCGGAGGTGATTGCGCTTCAACATCCTTTTTAGGGTTTAAAGTGTCGTCAGCACCTCAAGGAGACATCTGCACATTTGCATCCAAAGTGTTATCAATTGTTATTGGAGATACATGTCCTTCCTCATCGCCTTCAAGATTTGGCATATCTTCACCAGTTTCGGACGATGTGCTTTCCTCATGTTCTGCTGGTATCTCTCTACTCGCAGTTTCAGTAGCTTGATCAACATAATCCCCCTTTGAACCAAAGTTACAGTCCTCTAAAGCTTCAATCATCATACGATCCTCCTTTGCGCGAAGGGTCCCAGGTGTAAGAGGAAGTTGAGTAGTCTCTGCAGCCGGTGAACGAGATCGTACGGCGTTATGCTCTTCCTCTATAATGTTATCTCTGGGCTCTTCAGCCTCATTTCTTTGATCCAGCTCTTCCCTCTGCTCAAGTTCCTCTCTCTGTTATGGACTGGAAGTTTTATTCCCAGACTCAGAAATAGGAGTGGGAGAGGGCATGGTGATTCCCGCTGCAGCGTGTACCACGATCGAAGACAAAACTTGTCCTCTGTGGACCAACCTTTTCTTTCTGTGCAGAGGTCTCTCAGGACTCTCCACGTTTATTTCCTCGACCTATTTTTGAACGGAGGTCGGTGTGGTAGCTTCTTCCTGCTGAATTGTCTCAGCCAGCTGCCGAGATTGAGATCTGGTAGTAATCTTTTCTGAAGAATGATCCATGATCAGTTTCTTCTTTGCAGCCGGGACGGAAGGCTCCTCTCTCCTTCTCTTCTTAGCCGGAGATTTAGTAACCATTAAAGAAACACGCAGTGGCACGTTAACCTCTTCAGGGAACATCATGTCCCTCGAAACTTCTAAGGGTGCATCCACTGGCTCATGCACCTCATCATTACCTGGAAGTGACATGATGACTCCTTTCTTCTTCAATGTCATTGCAGACGCGAAGCTATCCGCAAGATTGAAGTTCTCGGTAAAAGTGTTCGATGATGTATAAAACACCGAATATGTGAACAACATACGAGGGCCATAATTACTATTCACCGGCATCGAGAACGTTACTTTCGTATCTCGAGCGTTGTAATAAGCCCAAGCTCGGGCTCCATCTGTCAAGAAACCTTTTCCTTGTAGGCATGAGATAGCATTACCTATGTGGAATTGGTCATATCTAAACTGCCGAGCAAACCGGCTGGGAAGATATGGCTTCAAGTAACATTCTTCTTCAAACCGATATACCAAGTGGGATGGTCGAATTGTCTTCAACCAATCAAAAGCTGTACGGCTTAAAGGTTGCATCTTTGAGTCAATCATGTTGGTCGGCATCTGTTCATATCCGGTAGAAGGAGGAGTGCAATAGAAGTTCTACCCTTTGCCAAGGTTCAAAGTATACCTGCAATCTCTCAAAGAAGTGTATTTCCACTTACTGTGGGAGAATCCTCGCAAAAAACTGCCACTGACTGGTCCCATGTCGGGGTCCATCAAAGAAGGATGGTGTAGAAGCAACCACCCGAACAGATAAGTATATGGCAATTCTCGCCGAGGAAACTCTTTCTTGCCCTTAGCTTTCAGCATCAATTCGGCGTACAGGCGGAGACTGGCATTCATTCTACAAGTTATCGCCGATAAGAGATCCATCTTGTAGCCGAAGACTAATCGAACGGCAGCAAAAAGAATACCGCGATGGAAGCGGTCTATGGCACTTGCTCCGGGAACGACAAATCGGCGGAGCCAATATGTCAAAAAGTCTGCCAGTTGGGCTTCTTTTGACATAAATCGATATCCCATTCTTATATAACTCTCGAGAGTGTCTCCTTTCTTTAGAGGAGGACATTGATAATCATCTTTCATCTCGACATCCAAGTCACCACTTTTCTCCAATAACTTCACCACCTCAGTGCTGCTCAGTGGTTTAAATAAGTCGGGATAGCAGTTGTCATATTCTTTGGTCTTCTTGTCTTCAATATGGTTGAGGAACAGATAAGGCAACCATTTAGATGAATAACAGGTACCAGATGTACCACTTTGGTAAAACAAAGAGCAGATTTTATAATGACACAGCAATTCTTCGAAGACTTCTACCATGGCTGCGTTCTCTTTTCGAAGTTTGTCCAACTCATCATTAGTTGGAACAAATTCCTTATACGGGGCATCCCCCATCGGCAGGTAAGAGATGTACTGCATCTCGTTAAGGGAAAACCCGATCTCTCCACAGGGAGTCATAAAAGTCCCTGTTCTATAGTTGTATCTTTCTGCTAGGGCCAGAAATAGATACGGATTGGGGGCAAAGCCGTAAACAGTGGCATGTACTGCTTGATATAAGTTAATTTGCTGAAGTTTGTCTTCAAACTTAGTCAAAATCCAGTTTGCTATACAACTCCATCTTTTATAGTCTGGGTTCACCAGTCCAGTTAATCTGAGATCTTGATCTGGATACCTCCCTTCGACCTTCGCGAACTCATTCGCGAATATTGGAACTCTCACGGGCATTAACAAAGAAGAATGTTCCGGTAGAAAACAACCGGGTTTTAAACCTCTGAACAAAACACTGTATCGTTCCGAAGAACTGTAGAACATGCCTTTCTTGTTAGGCCCCTTCTTCACAAAAATCTTTCCTAGATGGGCATCCTGAAAAGGTGTGAGATTCCATTCCATTTTCCTCGGATAGCTTTCATGAGTATATCGAGATAAGGAGAGACAGCGGGAGACATCTGGTATCGAAATTGTTTTGTCTTTCCATTGGACAATCCGTTCTTCCATCCGTGGCCTCGGCTGAGAGCTCTTCTCAAAAGCTTCACCAAACAGAAATAGGGGCTTCTTTTGAATGATGGCAACTGCCGACTCCAAAGGTTGCCCATTCATCATATATAACAGGGTTTTATTATCTTGGGTTACCAAGATAGCTTGGCGGGAAGCTGGCAGATCATACTGTGGAAAGTGCACATGGGACAGGTCCTCTTTGAATTCCGATTCTGGAAGAGTTCCTACAAAGTTATCATACCCTGGATCTTCTCTGGTATTAACTGTATCAAACAGAAAAAACAAAAGTTCAACACAAGAAAAAATTAAGGATGCAACCATCAGATTGCGCAACCATCAGATTGCGCATCCATCAGTTTGCGCCAGCATCAGATTGCACTGGCAATCCTGCACAAATCAGCAGATTGCGCTGACTTTTGCCAGCACAGTTCAACCGATTGTGCAAGAAAGTATTCTTCATAAAAATGAAGAATGACTAGTTCGTGCAACCAAGACCCTAAAAAGGGTGGCGCAATATGATCACATCTCTAAAAAGAGATGGATTTTGAAAATCAGTGAAGTCAAAAAAACTCTAAAAAGAGTTTTTTGATTGAATCATCTATCTTGCAAAGCGGGATGTGCGGTCTCATGACGAGAAGCACGTCGTGCAACCCTAGCCGAAGGCTCGGCGGGGGCCTTGCCCTTGACAGCAGCAGAAGAACGCCTGGGAGCCATGGAGATTCGATGGAGAAGAAAGGAGGAATAGGCTCGGGAATTCTTTCTTAAAATCACAAAAGCAAAGTAAAGAATGAAATGAATATTGAAGAGAGATATTTATAGTTTTTTAAAGGGGAACGGCCGCCTCAGATTGCGCCGAAAAAGTCGGACTGATCCATCCGATTGCGCAGACGGCTCATGCGCAACTTGATTTTAAAATTTAAAATCCAAAGTATTTCAAAACTTTGAATAAATTCAACTTTCGAAAACTTTGAAGGAGGTCTTGTAGGTCCTAAAAAATCAAGTTGCACACATCAACAAAGTCAGAAAATCAAGAAATACAACTTTCAAATGAACTGCGCAGACATCAGATTGTGCATCCTTCAGATTGCGAACACTCGACTGCGCACACTTTCGACTGCACAGGCTGACGTGGCAATGTCATCATTATCTGACAAAATCAAATCTTTCTGACAGCTAACAGCACGAAGAACGAGAAGCCTGTTCGTTTATTGTGTCTCACAACGCTCGAGGACAGCTGTACATGCAGCGCAATCCATGCCAGCACAATCCATGCCAGCGCAATCCATTTCAGCGCAATCCAAAGTCAGCGCGATTCATGTGGCACATTTCATCATGACAATTGACAAAAGTACACGTGGCATTCATGCCATCAATTGCTCGTTACGTGGCAACCGTCTTCATACGATCATGCGTATTTCAATCAAATGATGCCATGTGTCCAAGACAGTTGGCCCACGACCAGCCAACTGCCTGCACAGTCTGATGCTGCGTAATCCAGTTCCTGCGCATCCAGCTTGTGCCATCCAGAATAACTGAAAATTAGTTATTTCCAGAACTCTATAGATAGAGTTTTAAGTCTTCATTCATGGGGACACCAAAGATCAGAGATCAGATCAGAGAGAGATCAGACATAAATTTCAGAAATACCAGAGAGTTAAGGAGTTCTTGTCCAAGTGCCGCTACATTTTTCCGAGGCTTTTGCCTTCAACTTCCGAGGCTTTTACCTTCAACTTCAGAGGCTACCATCTTCAAAGTTCACATCGTCCAAGGGATAAAGCAATCGTCTTCTAGATTGGATTCCTACAGTTGTACTTTCTCAGAATTCTTGTAATCTTTTCAAAGTTTGTATCAATAAAGTTTTATACTTTTGTTTTTGCAAACAAGAAGCGCATCTCCTTATATTTACCCAGAAGCACGGCTCCTTTATTGATCCCTCAAATCTTACCAAGAAGCGCAGCCCCTTTACGGCTCCATCATTGATCTCTCAGAGCTACCCATGAAGCGCAGCTCCTTCACGGCTCCTTCATTGATCTCTCAGTGCTTCCCAAGAAGCGTAGCTGCTTCATGGTTCCCCAGAAGCGCAGCATAGTGACTTCGACTCCTCCATAGTGGTCATCCATCGCCCAAAAGAGCAGTGACTTCATCACCTCAGAAGCATCATCTCCTCGTCGCCCAGAAGCGTAGTCTTCCTGCTGCTTCCCAAATGCACAGCTCCCCCACAATATGGCATTATGCCATGTGGCCAGTATGGCAGCCGTATCTCTTCAAATACAATCACATCTAGTTTGTTCAAATGGTCGAATCTCCTCAAGATATAATCGGATTCAGTTTGTTTAAATAAGCATCTTTTTAGATACAACAGAATCTAGTTTTTTCAAACTGCCGCTCCGAGATAAGGTTGGGATCCAGTTTGTTTAAACTTTCATTCTTTTGATAGGAGCAAAATCTATTCAGTTTCATCCGAGCAAGATTGTCGAGCAATGGTCACATGCTATGTGTCAGTTACTCGGTCATATTGATGAAGGATGCTAATTTTCTAAAATCTCGATAACGAAGAATCCTAACGACTGCTACATGTTGTAGAAGCAAAAAAAGCGCAAGGTGACACAAGGCACAGGTGGGTACTCTCGCTACCCACCCATCTTCACAAAGACGTAGATGACGAACGGCACATGTTGGTGCTCTCGCTACCAACCCAGCTTTACAGAAGCTCAGGCGATCAAACACGCTAATAGAAAAGACAAACTCATAAAAAATAGATGAACAGTTCAAGAAAAGTTATTTTTATTAAATTATGGCTATAAGAGTCTATTACAGATTCTTCACGATTACATAAAAGAAGACTTCCTAATTACAAGGATCTATTATAAAGTATTTTTATTACATATGCTGAACTAAAAACTCCTGCGGGTCTACGCTTGGGTTCATCTTCACAGTATAATCATCATGAGAGGAGAGACTGTGGATAAAAGATGTGAGTACAGTCGCCATCAAAGTCTGCCACCACAGAACCCCCCTCTCAGATGCGCAGCTCTTCCTGAAGCAGCTATTGGCCCGAGTGAAAATTTAGCCCACAACAAGACAGGAGATCCTTTTCAAAATTGTATCAGCTTCTGGGGCTCTTCCAGCATAACGGAAGCGTGCAGCCGCCAATGAGCAGGACAGAACACAGCCTGTGACGCTTCTTGTTGGCAACCAGACCAAACTCGATCGTCAGGACCTCTAAGACCTCAAAGATGTCGCTTAGGTTCGAACTCTCTATGAGAAGCGTTCCAGCACATCCCGAAGCTCCTCAGCAGTTCTTCTACGAAGGCACAGCTCATTTGAACGAAGACATCCTCAACCAAAATCTGACTTATACAAGGCCAATGGCCGCTCGAAGCTAAATCTGGATCCAATATGGTGTTGAAGGAAAAAAAAGATGAAGACGTGACTCTTCGGAAGAAACTCCCCCTCATATAAGGCAGGAGTGGTCCAAGACATAGGCCACTGGACCGTCGGTCAAATTTATAGGAACGATTTATAAAGCGTAATACTCTAGAGGGGGGTGAATAGAGTAGGCAGCAGAAATTAGCTAATTAAAAAATGTTAGTAACAAGATCACATAGTATATATATATATATATATATATATATATATATATATATATATATATATATATATATATATATATATATATATATATATATATATCACAGATATGTAAATAAAAAATAGAAAGTAGAGAGCAAACACAAACACAAGGATGTAAACTGGTTTCTCTCTTATGAGGACTAGTCCAGTCGGAAGAACTCTAGCTTCCAGTTGAATACACTATTGGAAAATAGAAAAAGTTTTCATCCGAAGTTCTTGCAACTTCTACAACGCAAGCTTTGATCCGAAGTACTCGACCAACTTTAATTGGAAAGTGTCTTTCTTTAATCAAGCCCCTGATTACAATCGCTCTGAAGCTTCTCGACCATACCGCACTGACAAATCGACTAGAGGATTGTAACTGGCTTGGGATTTAAAAATGAATAGCTTAGAATACTTTGGAAGAAGTAATAGGCTTATAGAGAAGCGATATGAAAGTGAATTGGTGTATGAGTGAATTGAAATGACTGAAATCATTCTCTATTTATAGTTTTTCTAAAGGAAGAATTTTGACAGAATTCGGGCAGAATTCTATGAGAAAATCTCGTCGAGATTCGTAACTGTGGGAAGACCAAGTTCAAAAAGCAACGTTCACTAACTGAACTCTGGCCGAATTCGGGCCGAACTCGGGCTGAATTATGTTGGAGTTCTGTTAGAGTTTTTGCAAATTGGTTTTGGGCTTTTTGAAAAGTCAAACAGTTAGGAAGTAGTTTGGGATTTTGTAAGTGGGTTTGTTTTCAAAATAAAAAGGTATTTTGAAAACATTTCTTGGGTAGCCTATTTGCCAGTACGACGCAGTTTACATCATATTCCTAGACTCAATATATATGAAAAATACATTGATGAAATAGGAAAACCAAGAGCCCTTTGATGACGTCTTTCTTCAAATATTTGAGCAGACTTGAAGACGCCTTTTTCACTTGACGACGGTCATCCAAAGATAAACAGATCTGGAAATCTGAATACCTTTCGGGGGCTTCGCCCCTGAACCCCTGACGGGGGGTGCTACCTCCTCGACCCCTGTCCGCTGACCGAGCAACGGAACCCCCGATGCGAGGCCCCGGATAGGTCGTTGGGCGGTTCAGAGAAATCTTCTTGTATAATGCCGTCTTTGGGCCATCATTGTAGCACCCAGTTTTCTAAATGAGAGTAATTTTGAAATTTCATGTTTATAATTATTTTAATAATGATATTTAATTCATGATATAATTTTTTGGTGATTTTAAATCATTTTAAAATTATTTAAATCAATGACTTGTGGTTTTGACGTTTTGCTAGTGAAACTCTAGAGACTGTTTGACCTAGAGCCTAACCATATGATTATGATATTTTAATATCATTTTTAGCCTAAGGATATTTTTGCATTTGACCTCTTTGAATTATTTTGATATTATTTTATTATTTATGATATTGTTTTGGGATTATTTGAGTCGGGTTCGAATTTCATCTCAATCTGACTTGTAACGGGGACCCGGGGGTAGTTTGACTCTAGTGGGACCCACACACTAGTTAGGCATGGCCCACATGATATTAATTTTAGTCCATATAATAGAAATATTTTAGTTAGAGGTTAGACTAATTATTATGGATAAGGTTAGTGTGATTAGAGACTTTAGAATGACTAATTTAGCCCCAACCAATTAGCCCTTTCCTAATGCTCATAGAATAGGTTAGTGGGGGCATTTTGGACCTTACCATAATAGGACAAATGGCCCCATATGGCCAGCCACTTTGGGAGAGGATAGGCTCAAGTTCATTTCATTATTCTCATCCACACTCTCTCTCTTGTTCTTCCCCAAATTCCTAGAGAGCAATTCCTAGCAATTTTTCCACCAAATCCTTCCATTTCGCCACCAAATCTTCTTCTTTCCTTCTCTATTCTAGCCAAGGAGAAAGTTACCCAAGTTTGGGAGGATTCGGAGCTCGTTCGTGTCCTTTTGGAATCTCTACGTGTCGGTGTCGCTCCGGGAATGCTTTTCTTCGATTCGATCTACCGGAAGGTATAAATCCCTTCTCTTTTTCATTTCCTCATACATATAGGTCTATTTTGAACCCATAGGAATGACCCCATGGTTGTATCTCCATTTGTGTCCATTTCGTATCTATTTGGAGGTCATAGGAGTGTCCTTTGTGTTGTGGTTGTGTCCATGTGGAAAAACCCCAAATTTGGACACACTATGTGTTGTTGTTATGTATGAATGAATTATTACATGTTTAATCTCATATTTTTGTATTGGAGATGTGTTATATAGTGTCTCATATATATATATATATAAATATATTAGTGTAGAGAGTGAGTTCTTGATATATTATGTTATATACTTGTGTTCTTTTGTCTCAAACTACCCAAATCCGTCATAATTTTTATCCACGTTTTTAATTTTAGCCCTAACTTAGAAATGGCATAACTTCTAGCTCAAAGCTCGGTTTAATCTCCTGTTTTTTTAAAAGAAGTATATTGAAGTTAGCTTTCCAAAAACATGTATTAATAGCCCTAATTCTTTCTGTAACATTATGAAGAATTATTTGAGTGTCAGCTGTACGAAAGACAAACGCGTTCTCCGTGTTTTCGTAATTTCGGGAGTTTTCGGAAACGAAAATACGATCCGTTTGAAGTTTCGGAAAGCTAACACATAGATCTATAACATACTTTAATCCTAGATTTTAGTTCATGCTGAGATGGTACAGTATTGATTATTAGTAGGAGTTACTATTCGGCATATATATTTTATGCACCCTTGTGTGTAATATAATGTTCTATTTGATTTTAACCCATGTTAATGTATATATATTATGTAATTAAATAGAGAATGCAAGCATGAGTAAATGTTTAAATAAATGATGTATGAGGTGTAAGTATTCTATCTAATATAAGCATATATAAGTATGACTTGTAATGAATATGTAGGTTCTATAGTATGTAATGTATAGTGCATATAGTAGTGCAAGAGAATAAATGAATGATGAATGAATGCAAGCATGAATGTAATGTAATAATAGATGTAATGTATATAATATACAAGTTAATGAGATGTAATGTTCTATGTTAACACAAATCCTATATTACCTCATGTACCCCATTTATACTATGTTGACACTATCACACTTGACACATTATTCACTTACACTTTGACACTCTTTGATATGTATACACTATGTATGCCCATTTAACCCTCACTTGCCCCTTTGCCATGTTCATATACACACACATAGCCTCTTAAATAAGTATTTATGAATACAATTAACTTAGCTATGTATGTATATTATATATATGTTAGCATATTGTGTTGTAATATATAAGTTTATATAACCATTTGAAATGCCATGATTATAGACCTAATATTGAATACCAATATATGCATGTGTATATATGTGTAGACATATATAGCTTAAAGTAATAGATTACCTAGTGTATATCCAATATGAATTCTTGCCTATTTGAGTATTGAATAATTGCATGCTATATAGAGTTGGGTGTATGTTGGCTTGTATAGCCTTGTATTGATGTGTGCTTGCTAAGATAGTCTTGGTTAGGCCTAGTAAGACTTGCTGGGTTAGGACATGACCTAGTTTGACTAGTGCAGTTGACCAGAGTTGACCAAGGGTTGACTTTGGCCTAGTTTGACCTAGATTCATGTATAATGCATTATAGTGCTTTATATTACCCTTCTGGACATGTTGTGACTTGTGCTGTTCTAATTAGGAGCCAGATACCTCTCCTCGGATAGTATTTTTATCTTGGACATTCAGATATCAGGCGAGTACATTCTCTGATCATTTCATATCCTGTTTAGAATTATTTTCCTGCTTTAAATTACTTTACTTGATACTGTCACGTTGGTCACACGGATTGGTACTATATGGATCTTTTTATGAGATGTTATCTCCCTCGGGAGCATCGGATACTGCATGTTTTGAACGTTTCACGAATCATCACGTATCTCTATGCTTCCTCTGATTCACGAATCGCTTGTGACACATGTACCCTCATGTTCACAGAGCCATCATGAATCACCTTCACGTATCACTCATTTTATGAGCCATGTGAAGTTTCACGAATCTTAACATAACTTGAACAGATCCTTGTGTATTGATTGGGGATGGGGGAGTAGAAATAGACATGTGAATATTATCCAAGTAGCTGTAGTCATGAATCACTCTCTTAGCTGTAGTCATGAATCTCCTATGCCATTCACTTGTTTATATTTTACTCTGACTCACTAGTCACTGTTAGTTCTCTATATATAGTACATATTTTTATTACAGTTCTCTTTCTCTGTTTACATACTGTATTTCCTTCAGATCTTGTATCTTACTTTACTGCAAGATTATATTTTCTAACCTGCTATGATCTGTTGAGATGTACTGTGCTCGCTCCAGTCCTGACTGGACCCGTTGATAAATTTTACAGATAGCCTGGAGGTTGCCTACTAGCCTAGAAGAGACAGTAGAGGTTGCATAGATAGCTAGAGTTTTTGCTTATAGTTTATTTTCAGGCATCTTGAGTTGTATTTATGGATTACTGTATTTGCGTTTTAAGATATATTCTGAGTTTGTATCTTAGACACTTAGACTTCTATCTGTTATATCTCTTTTCGATTTTATGTTTTATCTATCTTCCTTTATGCTCTACCTTAGATGTGATTGAGTTTACATTCTGCTATGTCACCCCCATTCGGGGAGTATAAACTGTTTAGTCTTATACTGTTAGATGCATTGAGACCTAGGACAGCGTTCTACCGCCGACACTGCGGCGTAGGCTGGACGTTGTTACGTTCTCGTGCCCTAACTCTAGGGTACGGGTCATGACACATTTTTAGTGGTGGCCCATGCAGGTCGAGATTCGCATTAGTGCGATTTCGTAGTAGCGCAACGACTTAGTTGTACTACTACGAGCCTGCTATAGGATATATAAATTAAGATGTTAGGATGAGAGGATACTCAATCACTGTTAGGATTCCTTGAGAGATTCCTGGGATGACCCTTGAGAATCTTATTTTGAATTCCGATTTAAACTCCTTTTCCTTGTTTTGATTCACCTTTTTCCTTGATTTGAATTTAATTTTGTGGATTCATTGTAGAACTTTGAATCCTGGTATTAGTTGATGATTTTGATAAAATTTTGTAGTTGTTGATTTAATTTTGTATTTAGATTAATATTTTCAAATCCAAGGTACTCAATCACACTTAGGATTCTTTGAGAGATTTCTGGGACGACCCCTGAGAAACTCAATTTGAACTTCAATTGGAATTCCTTTTCCTCTTGTTTGGATTCACCCTCATTCCTTGCTATTGAATTTAAGCTTGATGGGTTCCTCTCGTTTGAACCGATGAGAAGGAACATATCTTCATTATTCTTTCTCGCCATTATTTCCTTGTATTCTTATTTACCTCTTATCTTAAACTCTGTCTCATTACATTAATTATCCATATCTTGTCGTCCCTACCAGATGTACTTCGAAACCCTTGAATCTTCGTATCTTTTGCATGGGGAAGGCTAAGGAAGTGACGTAAATTATGTAGCTCAGAGAAGACGTAACTGGTTATTTTATGATGATCTAAAGGAAATCAAATATGGAGTGTTCCATATGGAAACTTGAGATAGAAATGTGGTAAAGGTCTCGAATAGAATAAAGAGATATATACTGCCAATCTGGAAACAATTACATTTAGAGAAATTTTGGGGTTATAAGATAGTTTATAGGTGTATTCAAAACTAATGAGGAAATCAGAGGTCAACCTAGTTTTGAGAACTTAGAAAATCTTGGTTATTGATTCTGGAGAAAACTTTTACTCTGAGGCTATGTAGAAGGTTGGTAATGGAAAAGAGAAGTTAATTGTGTTTAATAAGGATATTAAACAAGATGTTGCGAGGAAATGACTAGGGATAGAGATAACACAAAGTTATAGAAGTTTAGAGATTGTTGTGAAATATTTTTAGGAGAATAATATTCAAGGGTGTATGTCAAAGAAAATACGGAAGTTGATTTTATGATGGAAAATAAGTTTTGTAAGGCCTAGAGATTTAAATTAAATAATACGAGGAGAACAATTTGAACAAGTTCAAGGAATTCGTAAACGGGATTTAGAGGTTTTGGGTCAAATTTAAGACAAGGTGAAAGAACTTGGAAATTTAAATAAATGGTTAATGTTGATTCCTAAATGTGAGGGCTGTGCTTCAAGAGTGATGTTTGGAAATTGGCAATTGCCTACGGTAGTCATGGTAAGGGTTTAAGTAAAGGTTAAATTTTTATATGGAGACTGGTGAGGTAAAGATATGATTGGCAAGTTATGACCAGATGAACTTAAGAGTATCAGAAGCAGATGACTAACTCGATCTTCATTATTTTTGTGCATTAATTACCACCTCTTGAACTTCCACTTTCTAATTGAGATCCTTGACGTTCCTTATCGTGACTTTGATATTCGAAATGTAATACTAGCTGTTACCCTCCAACAAATCTTATATGCAAGACCTAGACGAGCTCACCTTCGTGTAGGTATATCATGTCCCACTAAAACCCGTCTTTTTGTACTCTATTTTCTTGATATGATTTTCTGGTCAACTGGCTAAACTATAACCTCTACCATTATACTAAATTTCTTCTTATTTCAATTAGAAATCCAGCCTTGACTCAATTCTTTCGACCCGACATGTGATGGTGTTCTGCTTGTTTCCTTAGATGCTTAACCTTGTACCTTATCTGATTACTTGACCCGTTGGTTAAGAAACTTGGACTATGTAATTCCTTTCATCATTACCACCCTTATATCTTGTGCTGCTAAATTAGCCTTAGTTTTGCAAGCTCATCTATTTTCGAGCTTGGTCATGACATATTTTATTGGATGGCCACCCACTAACATATTGTCTAATCAGAACTGGTACATGATGGTCTGATCAACCTATTGCACTTTGGTTCGCTTTTTTATGTATCAATCTACGAGAATGGAGACATAGTTAAACTTGACCCTAGAGTCTCATTCGCGACAGCCTTGACAATTCTCCTTGAATTCTTTTCATCGCCTATGAACCTCGTATTCGTACTCAGTCGAATTAAATTTAATCATGACCTGAACCTCCATCATTGGATGCTCGTGCTCATAATTTGATTTCATTGATTTCCCTTCTTGTCCAAATCTCGTTTTATTCCGAAATTGATCAACTTAGATCGTGTCAAGACAAAAATCTATTTGTGATTTGTTGTGCCTAAATTTTCAACTTTTGCCATTTTATAGAATAGTAACCTTTTAATAATATTCTTAGTTGCTTGTTAATGACCAATTTTTATATAGGATGGTAGACAGCCCTACAACCTTGATGATTGTTGTTCCCTTACCTTCCCAATTAGGACACCCTAGATTGTTTGTGTGTTGATACCATAGTACTATTTTGACCTAGAATGATTAGTGTACCTAGGTGAGACTTCCAACTGCTACGGTATGCCCTGACCATGTATACTATTCCTTCAAATTGCATGATTTAGATAAAAAAAAATTTAGACCTTGATTGTTAGGAAATAGGGACGTCACCCCATTAGTATCAGTTGTAGATATATATAGGTTAGTCCTTGATGTGGGGATGTGTGTCTATAAACATGTAGCTTATAAGATTTATGAGAGATTATAGTATCAGCCTTGATAGGATGTACTAGTCTTTTGGTGAGTATAAATGTGTTATGAGAGATAGGGGCCTATATGTCTTAGTAATGCATCGTTCCTATGGTAATAGAATGTATTAATAGATGGTTAATAGGAAGATAATAGTTTGAGCATACCTATAGCCTATGATCAGTTCCTTTTCATCCTTATTTAAGACCACTTTAAAATAGGTCCAGTCCCTTGGATATAGGTTCCAGTCCATATTTTATGGAAGTTCCATTACCGCCGTACAGCAGAGCAGTGTTGGAGGTATTCCTAGATTGACACTATTTAGATGTCCGTTTATTATTCCAGTGTTAGGAAGTGCTACCTTAGATATTGGGTAGGTTAGAGGCTCTAGAAGGAGTACTATCGATCTTAAATTTTGAAGACAAAATTTTTCTAAGGTGGGTAGAGTTGTAGCACCCAGTTTTCCAAATGAGGGTAATTTTGAAATTTCATGTTTATAATTATTTTAATAATAATATTTAATTCATGATATGATTTTTTGGTGATTTTAAATTATTTTAAAATTATTTAAATCAATGACTTGTGGTTTTGACGTTTTGCTTGTGAAACCCTAGAGACTGTTTGACCTAGAGCCTAACCATGTGATTATGATATTTTAATGTTATTTTTGGCCTAAGGATATTTTTGCATTTGACCTCTTTGAATTATTTTGATATTATTTTATTATTTATGATATTATTTTGGGATTATTTGAGTCGGGTTCGAATTTTATCTCAATCTGACTTGTAACGGGGACCCGGGGGTAGTTTGACTCTAGTGGGACCCACACACTAGTTAGGCATGGCCCACATGATATTAATTTTAGTCCACATGATAGAAATATTTTAGTTAGAGGTTAGACTAATTATTATGGATAAGGTTAGTGTGATTAGAGACTTTAGAATGACTAATTTAGCCCCAACCAATTAGCCCTTTCCTAATACTCATAGAATAGGTTAGTGGGGGCATTTTGGACCTTACCATAATAGGACAAATAGCCCCATATGGCCAACCACTTTGGGAGAGGATAGGGTCAAGTTCATTTCATTATTCTCATCCACACTCTCTCTCTCTTGTTCTTCCCCAAATTCCTAGAGAGCAATTCCTAGCAATTTCTCCACCAAATCCTTCCATTTCGCCACCAAATCTTCTTCTTTCCTTCTCCATTCTAGCCAAGGTGGAAGCTACCCAAGTTTGGGAGGATTCGGAGCTCGTTCGTGTCCTTTTGGAATCTCTACGTGTCGGTGTCGCTCCGGGAAGACTTTTCTTCGATTCGATCTACCGGGAGGTATAAATCCTGTCTCCTTTTCATTTCCTCATACATATAGGTCTATTTTGAACCCATAGGAATGACCACATGGTTGTATCTCCATTTGTGTCCATTTCGTATTCATTTGGAGGTCATAGGAGTGTCCTTTGTGTTGTGGTTGTGTCCATGTGAAAAAATCCCAAATTTGGACACACTATGTGTTGTTGTTATGTATGAATGAATTATTACATGTTTAATCTCATATTTTTGTATTGGAGATGTGTTCTATAGTGTCTCATATATATATATATATATATATATATATATATATATATATATATATATATATATATATATATATATTAGTGTAGAGAGTGAGTTCTTGATATATTATGTTATATACTTGTGTTCTTTTGTCTCAAACTACCCAAATCCGTCATGATTTTTATCAACGTTTTTAATTTCAGCCCTAACTTAGAAATGACATAACTTCTAGATCAAAGCTCGGTTTAATCGGTGTTTTCGCGATTCCGGGAGTTTTCGAAAACGAAAACGCGATCCGTTTGAAGTTTCAGAAAGATAACACATAGATCTATAACATACTTTAATCCTAGATTTTAGTTCATGCTAATATGGTTCAGTATTGATTATTAGTAGGAGTTACTATTCGGCATATGCATTTTGTGCACCCATGTGTGTAATATAATATTCTATTTGATTTTAAACCATGTTAATGTATATACATTATATAATTAAATAGAGAATGCAAGCATGAGTAAATTTTTAAATAAATGATGTATATGGTGTAAGTATTCTATCTAATATAAGCATGTATAAGTATGGCTTGTAATGAATATGTAGGTTCCATAGTATGTAATGTATGGTGCATATAGTAGTGCAAGAGAATAAATGAATGATGAATGAATGCAAGCATGAATGTAATATAATAATAGATGTAATGTATGCAATATACAAGTTAATGAGATGTAATGTTCTATGTTAACACAAATCCTATATTACCTCATGTACCCCCCTTACACTATGTTGACACTATCACACTTGACACATTGTTCACTTACACCTTGACACTCTTTGATATGTATACACTATGTATGCCCATTTAACCCTCACTTGCCCCTTTGCCATGTTCACATACACACACATAGCCTCTTAAATAAGTACTTATGAACACAGTTAACTTAGCTATGTATGTATATTATATATATGTTAGCATATTGTGTTGTAATATATAAGTTTATATAACCATTTGAAATGCTATGATTATAGACCTAATGTTGAATACCAATATATGCATGTGTATATATGTGTAGACATATATAGCTTAAAGTAATAGATTACCTAGTGTATATCCAATGTGAATTCTTGCCTATTTGAGTATTGAATAATTGCATGCTATATAGAGTTGGGTGTATGTTGGCTTGTATAGCCTTGTATTGATGTGTGCTTGCTAGGATAGTCTTGGTTAGGCCTAGTAAGACTTGCTGGGTTAGGACATGACCTAGTTTGACCTAGTTTGACTAGTGCAGTTGACCAGAGTTGACCAAGGGTTGACTTTGGCCTAGTTTGACCTAGATTCATGTATAATGCATTGTAGTGCTTTATATTACCCTTCTGGACATGTTGTGACTTGTGCTGTTCTAATTAGGAGCCAGACACCTCTCCTCGGACAGTATCTTTACCTTGGACATTCAGATATCAGGTGAGTACATTCTCTGATCATTTCATATCCTTTTTAGAATTATTTTCCTGCTTTAAATTACTTTACTTGATACTGTCACGTTGGTCATACGGATTGGTACTATATGGATCTTTTAATGAGATGTTATCCCCCTCGGGAGCATCGGATACTGCATGTTTTGTGCGTTTCACGAATCATCACGTATCTCTATGCTTCCTCTGATTCACGAATCGCTTGTGACATATGTACTCTCATGTTCATAGAGCCATTATGAATCACCTTTACGTATCACTCATTGTATGAGCCATGTGAAGTTTCACGAATCTTAACATAGCTTGAACAGATCCTTGTGTATTGATTGGGGATGGAGGAGTAGAAATAGACATGTGAATATTATCCAAGTAGCTGTAGTCATGAATCACTCTCTTAGTTGTAGTCATGAATCTCCTATGCCATTCATATGTTTATATTTTACTCTGACTTACTAGTCACTGTTAGTTCTCTATGTATAGTAGATATTTCTATTACAGTTCTCTTTCTCTGTTTACATACTGTATTTCCTTCAGATCCTGTATCTTACTTTACTGCATGATTATATTTTCTAACCTGCTATGATCTGTTGAGATGTATTGTGCTCGCTCCAGTCCTGACTGGACCCATTGATAAATTTTACAGATAGCCTGGAGGTTGCCTGCTAGCCTAGAGGAGACAGTAGAGGTTGCTAAGATAGCTAGAGTTTTTGCTTATAGTTTATTTTCAATCATCTTGAGTTGTATTTATGGATTACTGTATTTGAGTTTTGAGATGTATTCTGAGTTTGTATCTTAGACACTTAGACTTCTATCTGTTGTATCTCTTTTCGATTTCATGTTTTATCTATCTTCCTTTATGCTCTACCTTAGATGTGATTGAGTTTACATTCTGCTATGTCACCCCCATTCGGGGAGTATAAACTGTTTAGTCTTATACTGTTAGATGCATTGAGACCTAGGACAGCGTTCTACCGCCGACACTGCGGCGTAGGCTGGGCGTTGTTACGTTCTCGTGCCCTAACTCTAGGGTACGGGTCGTGACAATTATTAATTCTCCATTGCATATGTCCTGATTTGACAAAGCTTGATCATGCTTATTGCATGTCTACAAGTACATGTTAGGCAAACAAAACAATATGACTGATATAGAACATTAGGACAATGCTAAGTTAAAGTTGCAACATGATAGTGATTACATGAATATTAGTGACATCAACAGTTAAACTTAATTGATTATCCATATTCAAAAACATGATATAATCATTGGGCTAACAATCTCCCCCTTTTTGATTATGGCAAATCGGTTAAGTTTAATATATATACAATAGATGCATGTATCACTAATAAACACATAATACTAGAAAATTGTGTGCTAACTTAAACCTAATAAACACATAATACTAGAATATTGTGTGCAAACTTAAACTTATTTCTCCCCCTTTGACATGATCAAAAATAAGCTCTCCCGTAATAATAAGTAAAACGAACTCAAGCATAAGTAAAGGAGGAAAGCAAAAATAATCATGATCAAGGATTAGGAGAACAGTGTAATGACAAGTTTTTTAGAAAATTGCATAACTGAAGAATTAAAACTTGTCAACACAGTATAGCTAGTCAAAAAAATCAATCAATAAATAGTTTACCAACTAGAAATCAAAAAAGATTTCAAAACAAATTTTGTTCATCATATTGTATTTTGAAATAGACCAAAAAAATATCAATATAGTAGGAATCAATCATTGGTCATAAATAAATCATGAGGAATAGAAATTCGCAGATCTAGTATATATAGAATAAATAAAAATAAAAGACTCTTAACAATGATCACAAAAAAAATTATGATTCATAATTTGCCCATACAAATTAGTAAATCAATTCCATAAAGAGTATAATCATCGAAAAGAAATCAAAATACGTATACTAGAATCTATGCAAGATCTATACCAAATTTCATGTATTTGAATTCAATTATCTTAGCATGATATATGTATATCCATTAGATAAACATGAAGGTAATGAAGACAAAATACTTGAGAAGGAGAAATTTAGTCGACTTGAATGCTCTCCCGTAAAGTATGATCAGTCTAAATATAGTTAATCATGAACTTTGCGATAAAATCACAATAAAAAATGCCAAAAGCAATTTTAAACTCAATCAAATATGTATAATTAAATATATATTTGGCAAGATAACTTTTAGAAACTAGAATGAGAGAATTAAAAATAAATAATAATAATAATCATATATTCTCTCATCTAATACAAATCCAAATATCATGAACAACTCAACAAGATATGTCCATGATGAACTAGGTATACCACATATCAAGGGCATAAAAAAATTGAAACAATTAATTTTGCTCCCCCTTAAAATATGAGTATCTAGTTCCGAAGTAATTTATATGCAAAAATAGATAAAATAAATAAACACATGATCTAAGGGATGTCCAAGATATGCATCTTTTCTTTCCTTTGATCAAATGCATATAAAATTCCAAACTCAAAACAAATCTCATCTTTAGGCAAATAAAAGAAATATTCAACGAATAAATGCTTAAAGATGAACAAACAAAATATATCTCCAATATATATAGAAATATTTCAAGACATTAAAAGATTTTGAAAACTGTCTTTAATAATAACATTTTAGTACCGGACGGATTCAATAAATCAAAAAGAAATCAAAAAGACTTTTCAAAAAAGTGAAATTTATTACGAAAAACTGTCTTAATAAATGTTCGAATGCGTCCATTTAGTCCTCAGACTGAAAGCTGGCGATTTGAATCACGAAAACAATGTCAATAAAAGAATCCATAAATCATAAATAAATCCATTTGAACATAACTAGATAAATGTCCAAAGAAAAATGTATTCTAGATATATGGCATGTCAAGGGGATAATTGACTTGAAACAATTAACTGCTCCACCTTTACGTGGATATATCCAAAAAATAATAGCATTGACAAAAAAATTTAAAAATTTCAGAGACATATTTCTAGAAGTAGAAAATTAATCCAAAAATATTAGGTCTTCTTATCAAAGTTCATTTCTTTCCTTTAAAGCCGTTACACGGTGTCCATCTGACAACCGTAAGGTTTAAAGAAAAGAAACGCTTGAGAGAGAGACATTCAATGTGCATGACTTCTCCTTTGTAAAGAGTTACTGTTGTAGATAGTAAGTAACTTGAATAAGAAAATAATAATATAAAGCTCAAAATCATTGAATATTACACAAATTAAAGACGAAATCATAAGACCACAATATTCAATGAGTAGTCACAAGATCATCAAGTCTGAATATCGAATAGTGTGACAAAAAAATAATTATATCAAAAGATGACAAACATTAACCTATGAAGATCAACGTTACCTTTTGAAAATAAATATCATTAAATAATATTATCAATCAAAGCTAAAATCCAGAATTTATCAAATAACAATTACAACTAGATCTCAATAAATCTTTAGTTTATAAAGTGTTGATCAATCTTGGGTTAGCTGTAGGGATACTGTCCCAGCTAACGGAGGTTCACCATAGAACACTTAAGTACCACTTCGCTTTGGCCGTAGCCGTGGTGACAGACAGACCCTTTGTAGGATTGTACCCAAAACAAATCTCTTCTTTAATAACCGATGATTTAAGAAGAATTAGTGCAATATAAAAAAATTATATTCTATGGACTTGAAAATCTTAGAACAATGTAGCATACGGTATAAGATGTATCAATTACATTTATCCATATGTGCTACAAAATTATTGGATAACAATAAAATATAAAATATTTGTAAATCAAATGTAGGAGCTAGACACGCTGATGTATTTTGGAACCTAGGGGACTGGGTTCAGTACCTTGGATCCAGAACTAGATAATAGTTGCATTTAGACCTTAATAAATCTTAAGTCTATGAAGTATTGATCACTTCGGGTTAGCTGTAGGGGCCGGTTCCCAGCTAGCGGTAGTCCAAGACTAGTATACCGTGTCGCTTCAGGCTATTTACACCTGTATGACAGAAGGACCCTTTCGGCTTGTTCCTAAAATGATCTCTACTCTTAAGAACTTAGATTCAAAGGAATATATGCAGTATCATTGAACAACATCGAAATCCAGAATCCTTAAATATAGAAGAAGTAAATACCCAAATAATGGTTTATCAAGATCAAGATATTAAAAAATATCATGTATCCAAAATGTCAACCAAAAAGCCAAGAAAAAGAGGCTTTGAGAAAGAAGCTAATAAAGAGAAGAACATAAATTTGTTCAAAATAATCAATAGCTAAAATATGAGATAAGCACAAGTTTAGAAACTACTTTTTAAAATAATATAGAACTTAAACTTAACTCATATATTCCTGTAAAGTTGTTTATACAAAAATATAAGAAACATGAGCAATATATGAATGACAATGAATTATTCATATATCATTAACAAGCATAAAAAAAATTATCACAAGATCAAAAATATGCATAAATAAACTTTATCAGACAAAGATGTAATTGATTCATAAAAAGTTAATCAAAATAAAATATGAGAATCAATAGTGAAGTATATTATGCAAGCACAAGGTTAACATAAAAATATATGTATATAATTTTTAATTAAATAGAAGAATCGTGCTAAACATACATACTTACAAAATACTGATCAAAGTAAATATGACATGTTAAAGACAAATCGGTAAGAAGTGGCCATTAAAAAAGACGAAGAGTCAAAACATATTCACCAAAACAAAATTAAGCTCCTATGCATTCTTCAAGAATAAAGATTAAAAGTAAAGAGCATATATAGACAAATGTGTCACACTAGTAGAAAATAACATACTATATAGTCTGAACTAATCATTTAAGCTAAACATCTAGTCAAGCTAGGATTATGTATCACATTGATTCAAATAATAAACACATTAAAAGTAATCAACGAAAGCTAATAGCAAGACATCTATAAGAACATGCTAGATATTAAAAACTATTTAGGAAGCATGTTATCGAAGTGGTTCAAGTGACCACACTTCTGTTGGTGCAATTGCATGGAAGATGACCTTTGTAACTTTGCAATCACCAACATGTTCCATGGTTCTATTTAATAAGAGAAGCTTCACCTGCAATATTAGGTGAAGACTTTGGTATCCAATACTTGGATCCACATGTGTTAGCTTTGGGAACCCATTTGCACAAGTTCTTATCAACAAGTTTTATAATCTGACAATGATTAAAAACATGTCCATTCATACCACAATAATGACAGAAAGAATTAACATTAGTACTATGTGCAGCAGTATGAGAACGTGCAGTAGTGTGAAATGATGTGCGTGGATACTTATAATAGAAAGCTTGGTTATGTGAAGCTTTAGCTTTGCTTGCTTCCTTTCTAGATGATCTGTCGTGTGTGACTTTGTGATGTGCTAAGTGTCTTATGTTAGACTAAGTCATAGGTTGTACTACCTGCTTTTCCAGTCTAATCTCTAACTTTTTAGAGTTAGCACAGATCTCATCATATTTAGCAGAAAGAGCGTCAATTCTACATGAAGCAATATAATACTTCTTCGTTTCTGATTCTAGTTCCTCCTTAAGTTTAATATTTTCTTGAGTGCTTTTCTCAATGCAATCAAGTGCCTCATGCAATCTAAACTTCAGTGTGGAAATCTCAGTAGAATTATCAGAAGGAGAACTATTTCTAGCATCATTCAATAAGCAAGTAAGCTTTTCATTCTCCCGCTTAAAGGATAGAATATCCTTTCTAGCTTGCTTATACTTATCGAATACTTTCTTGTGTTCTTCTAACAGATCACTGAAAGCATCAGATAACTCATCATGAGAAAATTCACTCTCTTCATAAAAAGAATTATTTTGTACCTCGTTAGATATATCATTGAGCATAAATTTGTAACTTGATAAGGTCTCCCTTCTTTTTCTTCAGAATCTGTTGCTTCGCTTTCACACCATATGCTCGTGCTAGTGTACTTTTGAGATGATGATCTACCTTCATTTGATTGTTCATAGTGACTCTCCTTTCTAGCGTTAGTACAATCTTATTGGATGTGGCCTATCTCCTTGCAATTGTCACATACAAGCTCTTCTTCGTATAAGGGATTGTGATGTACCTTAAATCCCAATTCCATCATGCATATATTTGTATCATTATGAAGACTATCCTTCTCTCTGGAGTTGCTAGCTTTGCTTTCATACCTGCACTCATAAGTAGCTTCAAGAACTTTCCAAATTTTATGAGATGTTGTGCAAGTAGTAATAAGTTTGAATACATTTGTGTCTACAGCACAATAAAAGATATGCATATCTTTTGCATCAAGGCTAGCTAACTTCTTCTCTTCCTCCGTGTAACTATAATATGGCTTCTTGATTATAGAAGACGTGAGAATAGAAGTGATAGTTGGCTTTTTGCAGCCATTGACAACGATTGACCATAAGTCAAAATCTAGAGACTTCAGGTAGAAGCTCATCCGTGTCTTTAAATAACTGTAGTTTGTTCCATCAAAAAGTGGGAGTCTATTAGAGGATTGCTCTTCAGTTGTGAAGTACATACTTACCACATGTGATACTGTGATCTATGTAACATCTATAATAAATAAGAATATAATAGCAATGTTATCTCGCTTTACCTGTATAACCCGCTCTGATACCAATTGTAAGAGGAATTGGTATGAGCAGCAATATCTATATAACAAGCACCTGCAATAATATCTCTAGAAGGAGTACCTGCTCTGATACCAATTGTAGCAACAATTGGGATCAGAATATGATACCTCTAGATGGAGCACCGGCTCTGATACCAATTGTAGCACCGATTGTAGGAACGAGTTGTAAAGTGCAATACTCTAGAGGGGGTGAATAGAGTAGGTAGCAAAAATTAGCTAATTAAAAAATGTTAGTAACAAGATCACATAATATATATATATATATATATATATATATATATATATATATATATATATATATATATATATATATATATATATATATATATATATATACATAATAAAAAAAATATATATTTATATATACATAATATATATATGTATATATATGTATATATATATATATATTTTTTAATACATATATATATATATATACATACATATATATATATATATATATATATATATATATATATATATATATATATATATATTATATCACAGATATGTAAATAAAAACTAGAGCGTAGAGAGCAAACACAAACACAAGGATGTATACTAGTTTTCCTCTTGTGAGGACTAGTCCAGTCGGAAGAACTCTAGCTTCCAGTTGAATCCACTATTGGAAAATACCACAAGTTTTTATCCGAAGTTCTTGCAACTTCTACAACACGAGCTTTGATCCGAAGTACTCAACCAATTTCAATTGTGAAGTGTCTTTCTTCAATCAAGCCTCTGATTACAATTGCTCTGAAGCTTCTAGACCGTACCGTACTGACAAATTGACTAGAGGATTGTAACTGGCTTGGAATTTAAAAATGAATAGCTCAGAATATTTTGGAAGAAGTAGTAGGCTTATAGAGAAGAGATATGAAACTGAATTGCTGTATGAGTGAATTGAAATGATCAAAATCCTTCTCTATTTATAGTTTTTCCAAAGGCAGAATTCTGACAGAATTCAGGCATAATTCGGGCAGAACTCTATGAGAAAATTTCGTTGGAATCCGTAACTGTGGGACGACCAAGTTCAAAAAACAACGTTCACTAACCGAACTCTAGCCGAATTCGGGCCGAACTCGGGCAGAATTCTGTTCGAGTTCTGTTAGAGTTTTTATAAATTGGTTTTGGACTTTTTGAAAAGTCAAACAATTAGGCAGTAGTTTGGACTTTTGTAAGTGGGTTTGTTTTTAAAATGAAAGGGTATTTTGAAAACATTTTTTGGGTAGCCTATTTGCCAGTACGATGTAGTTTACATCGTATTCCTAGACTCAATAAATATAAAAAATACATTGATAAATTAGGAAAACCAAGAGCCCTTTGATGACGCCTTTCTTCAAATATTTGAGTAGACTTGAAGACGCTTTTTTTTACTTGACGACGGTCGTCCAAAGATAAACAGATCTAGAAATCTGAATATCTTTCGGAGGCTTCGCCCCCGAACCTCCGACGGTGGGCGCTGCCTCATCGACCCCTGTCCGCTGACCGGGCAGCGGAACCCCCGATACGAGGCCCCGGATAGATCGTTGGACGGTTCAGAAAAATCTCCTTGTATAATACCGTATTTAGCCCATCCTTAATTCTCCATTGCATATGTCCTGGTTTGACAAAGCTTGATCATGCTTATTGCATGTCCACAAGTACATGTTAGGCAAACAAAATAATATGACTGATACAGAACATTAGGATAATGTTTTACTTAACAAAATGCCTGGAAATTGGCTTTTGAAAATAAAATGAGAAAAAGTACAAGAAGTACAAATTTGATTCTGGGAAGTATTACTATAGAAGTCTGATCTGTAAATGATCACTTTGTTCCTTGGACCATACGATGATGATGAAGATCACTTCTAGAAGATGAAAAGTTGGAAGAACTAAGTCACCAGAAAGTTATCGACGCACTTGGGCACTGATGGCGAGGCCGAATGCTTTCCTACTTTGCTTCCCTTTGTTCTGAAAAAAGGTTGAAGAAGAATGCTCCAAAAAAATCAAAGTCTCTGGACTCTTATCTCTATGTATTCTCTCCTCTCTCTCTCTCTCTCTCTGTGCCTGATATATGAGAAAAATAAGTCTATTTATAGACTTGGCTTCTTGTGCGTAAAAACTCAGCAAAAGTTCCGTCTTTACGCTAATAACTGCCACCCATGACCGAAGTCATCCTCTGCATATGTTGACACGTGTCCCATCATTTCAATAAGAATAGGATGCATGTACTCATATTCTTCGAGATGTGTGGCATGAAAGCCATGTAGGCAAACCACGTTCCAAATTGGTGAAGAAGAATAGGGCGTAAAAACAACCCAAAATATACTCTGAGCGTAAAGTAGTAGACTAGGCATAAAATAGCCCTGAATGGACTTCCTGCGTAAAGTGGTTGCTAAACAACCTTGAGCGTAAAAGTAGCCCAAATAAACTTTATGCACACGTCAACTTTTGAGCGTAAAAACTAATACAGTCTCCATGCGTAAAAGAAGCCATATTGTGAGCGTAAAATAGCTCAGTCCACATACTACACGACAACATTGGTCTCTGTGTAAAACAAATCCCTTCGAATTCTGTGATATATGCCATCATTAAATCTTTATGTCAAACTTTGCATTAAATGCAAGACTCGATAGCTTTGTCTAGCGTAAAGTGGTTAGCCTGTCTTAGGCGTAAAACCATCGGCTTGACCCTGGCGTAAAACCATTGGCTTGACCCTTGCATAAAGCGATTAGCCTGTAAAAATAGATCATGTTGAGTGGAATAGTTCTATCTTTTTGACTCATTCTATGAAGCACTTTTTACGCTCCTACAAGACCCCCTTCAAAGTTTTCAAATATCTTCAAAATTTGAAACACTTTGAACAGAAGCGTAAAAGTCGGGATTTAACCAGTCAGCATAAAATTCGGGATATGCAACAGTCATCCGCGTAAAAGTGGAGATATCCAACAGTCGACGTAATTTCAGGGAATTTGAACCAGTTTGAATTTCTCTATAAATAGGTCTTTTCAGAGAGAGAAAATACTTTACTCATCTTCTTGCAATCCCGAATTCCTTTGCCTTCTCCTTCTTCGAAACCTCACTTTGATCTGATGGCTCCCAAGAAATCATCCACCGCCTGCAGCAAGTGGAAGAAACCCACCGTCGATTCGTCATCGATCGATCGTGTGAAAACCCCCGTCCGGACGTCAACACCACCCCGACAACCCAACCCAGTCGTAGCTCCACCTATGATGGGTAAAACCCTTTTCTTCGGCTGGAAAAACTCGTCGGGGACGAAGGAGATAACCCGAACCTTCAGTTTTTTTTATGCCCACGTCATACTTGTTAGCGTAAAAACTGAAATAACAAAATACGCCCACGTTGTACGTGTTAGCATAAAATTTAAGAAATACGCCCATGTTATACGTGTCAGCGTAAAAGTTAAGAGATACGCCCACGTTATACGTGCCAGCATAAAACTTAAACTACGCCCACAACTAAGGTGCTAGTGTAAAAACTTAACTATGCCCATGTTCATTCATGCCAGCGTAGAAAAGACACATTACGCTCATATCAACATATGGTAGCGTAAAAGTTTATCAACCATTGAGAGACTTTGTAAAACAAAGACTTGATAAACTTTAGTAAACATAAATGTCTTTACTCATAAAACTTCAAACTAATTTGATCTCTTTTTTCTTTTATCAGTAGATTTGCAAGCTCATCCACTTGAGGAGGTTTTTGGCTCATCAGCGGGCATGGTGGGTTCGAACTATCTAGAGGATTTATCTCATGTCCAATTTCCTCAATCGAACCCCGATTACCCTATAGAGATGGCACAGCTGATATATGCTCAAGGAGACAGGATGTTGTTATCCATGATCGACGGAGAAGTACCGGTATCACTGGACAATCAATAATTCCTGAAGCCAGCTTTCTTGTTTGGAGATGCGATAGATTACAAATCACAGACTCACCCAAAAAAGGAGGCTTGGATATTTATATTTGGAGAAAGGGTGATGTATCTCCCTGACATGGACAGGGATTATCCTCTATCTGCTTTCGCCTATGCTAGCCATCACCGACAAATGTTGTGGAATTTGACTCCCAGTAGCTATGGTAGACCGGACAAGATCATCTTCAGACGAAAGAGAGCAAATGACATGGGTTACCACATCAGCACTCCCTGCGGGGGTGCAATTCCATTTTCTGGTCTGATGCCCGGGTTTACACCGAGTGAGGACTCATCTCTTATCCAACCCGTACAGATTCCCATGTTTATAAATAAGTTCCTAAGAGGAGTCTTATATCCTCAGACCAATCCTAGGTTAACATGATGGTTAACCCCTTACAGGAGCAACTGGATCCAAATCAGTAATTGGGTCATGAAGAACTTTAAGACAGAATTGGATGAGATTGGTCTATATGAAGCAGTGGCTTCCACCAGTTATGGTATTCTACCGAACGACAACATGTTCTTGGCTTTATTGGAGTTGTATATGAGTTCAACAGGAACTTTCGCAACTCCGCACGGCAAGATGGGTCTGGCCTTACATGAAATGCAGTTCATTTCGAAGCTACCAATGGGCGAGTTCCCCTATGAAGAATATGTTCCCTCCAATCGAGAATTGGTAGAAATTCGGAAGAAGAACCTCGAACTGGTGCAATTCTACGAAGAACTTATGTGCTATTATCTGATTTGCACCAGCATGTATAAAATCGAATCACATCTGACATACATAACCAATTGGACAACTTACCTATTTTATCATGAAAACGGAGTGTCCAAGACGGAGAAGAGCAGGTTTCGAGAAGACAAGACTCAGACCATCAAACATTACTCTATAATTCCTGCGGATTTAATTCAAGAATTAATGGCCTCGCAGAAGTCTCGAGACCAATATCTGTCTACAAGAACCGAAGATGTCCCTGCGGGGACTGAAACTTTGAGCTACCTGAGACATGGTAGTCAGAAACTATCAAAGAAGGCCTTGCTGGCAGGCTTCTTATCCCTGTGGCTATGAAGGTGGGTCGTGCTAGGGATGGTACTATAGACAGAATTCATCGAACCGTAATGTGGCCGGTGGTACGTTTGGTTTTCAAACACAGAACTAACCTGCTGTCGGCGATGGTATGCCGAATAAACGCAAATCTACGGACTTTCGGTGAAGAGCTGATTAATAACGCTTCTCATCGAGATAATTTTCCAAGGGTGGAGTTGCCCTACACCTATTTGATGGGCTGGTTGCTACATCACAATTGCAATTTACTGCCACCGGGCCCTGAGGATGAAGCGAGGATTTTCTTCCAAAAATTTAGCAAATCCACATGGAGAGTTACAACGGTGGCAGACACCCGAACAGTATTGAATTATTCTCACGGGTGGAATTTCTTTTGCACAAGGCCACCAGTTCCGGCCGACTGCCTTGGTGCACAATTTGAAGACAGGGTAGAAAGAACAGCTTCATTACCAAGATCTGTCTTCAGATGGCTAGTGTACATTAGATCATCACATCTGATGTACAGAAGTGAAGATAATTGTGCCTTCGAACCATACTTACCCAGTAGGTTTGCTCGCCAATTTGGGTATGACCAACTTCATGTTGGTAACCCTTCTACCAGTTTCCATCACCATGGGAAACTGCTTGACGGTGCTCGAGCATGGCAGTATTTCAGCACTGCCTGTACTGGTGCCAGATTCAAAATATCTACAGCTACCAGTACAACTCAGTTACGCATCCTTCATTCATATGCTCGTTTTTATACATCTATTTGCTCTTTTGAAGTCGGCTACAGCATGCCAGGAAGTCTTCGATGGGCCCAGGAGGAAACGTTGAAGAACCCTTTCGAATAACTCCTGTTGTGTCTGATAATGTTACTGCTATAGATAATTTTCTGGAAGTAATCTCCAGAGGAGCTGGGGAGATAGCAGCGGGTCCAAAAATTATTGGAAAAACCTAAAAAAGGAAGCAAAGCGCGGTTACCACTCTTCCGGTGAAGTCTCCGGAGAAGAAGAAGTCTACCACTAAAGGGCCTTCCAAGCTAAGAGGCCTCACTCCAGAAGATGATACCTTGGTTGAAGAGGATCATCTTGTTGGTTCTTCTTCAGTCCATCCAGGAGAAGGATCTTCGACCCCTCCACCAGTAGTAGCACCAAAAGCTGTAACACTTTTGTCTCCTAAACGCCTTAGCTCCACGCTTCATTTATCTTTACCAACCAAGGCACAAGCTACAGGGGATGCTACTGCTGTATCCACTACTGATTGAGACCATATTCCATCAGATGAGCCGGCTCTCGACTTCAATGATGATGACTGGGATGGCGATTATGATTCATATCTTGAATCATATCTTGAACAAAACACACATATTCCAGGTATCATTCAAAACCTATACGGAATTATGTACCATGTTTTTGTATATTAACTTATTTTGTTCATTTTGTAGATATCATCATTGCACCAAAGCCTGTGGCTCCTCCTCCTCAAGGAGAAGATATCTATGAAGAAAATGAGGAATCTGAGGATGAAACTTCTTCTTCAGAAGAAGAAGACGCTGATGAGGAGGGAGTTCAACAACCCGAGATAGGGCCTCAAGAAGAATATCCTCCATCATTAGAGGTACAACAAACACAACCTGAAATGTCCTCTCCTGCTGAAGACCAGCACAAAGAAAAGACTACAATAGACCTCACTGTAGGTGATGATGGAGCTGCTGGAGGAGAATCAGATTTGAATAAAGAATTAGTTAAGTCATCGACTGAAACTGGGGAAGTAATAAAATCTTCTACTGTTGCTACTGATTCAGTACCAGTTTCTGATGAGCCAATGCCAGAACCTGAACCAGCTCCCACAATTGTCACCACATCCACCAATATTACCGCCACCAGAACTCCAAAAACGACTGGAGTAACAAATATTGAAGACATTGCTCCTGAAGCTCTTGGGAACCAATTGGCTATGGCAGCAGTAACAACAACAATTCCATCTCAGCCTGTTGTTACACCAATGGTATCTGTTGGTGTTGGAGATATAATTCCTGAAGCTCCTAGGGATCAGTTGGCTATGGCAGTAGTAACAGCAATGACTTCATCTCATCCTGCTGTTGTACCAACAGCATCTACTTCCGGTCTTCAAAGAAAAGTTCTATTAGATATTGCTGCCACACCAAGCTCCAGCATAGAAATGAATCTCCTAGTTGAGATTCATACTGAAACCTTTTACAAAACTATGGCAACCCTAATAAAAATGGTCCTAAATAAGGGCCTCAGTTATGAGATTTTGAAGGCGGCGATGGCTCTGACCATTAGGAACGTTGCTATGTTTAATGATGCTGGAAGAGCTACAGCATTGGAGAAAATTATGGAGGGCCTTGAACAGCCAATCAAAGAATATCTCAAGCTGTCAAGTGAGACTGTTGAAAGTCTCATCCAGGAAGAATATGACGCCTTAACGGCTGATTATCTTGCTCGGGAGACCACATATAACGAAGCTCTCCATGAACATAGTATGAAGGTTGCCAAAGAGAAATCCTTTTTGGCTGGAATAAAGCCCGCACTGCACGGTCACAGAGTAGCTTATGATGCTTTGAACATAGAGATTCAGAATAAAAATGATAAAATCTACGAAATTGAGGCTAAGTTAGCTCGCTTGAAGGCCGAAAAGGAAAAGATGATCGACACTCGAAATCTGCATCTCACTCAAAGCTCCATTTTAGAAGAACAAGCCTATGGGGCTGAATCAACTATCAGAACCCTTGATGAAGCCAAGGACAATCTGATAATCAGCTTCGCTGGACTTTCTCATATTTGTACTCCTGAAGCTCGACGTGCTGAAGCTACTAAGAAAGTTATGAGTTCTCGTGACAAGCGACTAGAAGAACTACAAAAGTTGTTTCAAGATATTTCTGCTCCACCTTAAAAGAGCTCCTTGTCATCTTTTATCTTATTTATTTTTGTAATGTTTTCACAAGAAATGAATAAAATATTTATTTTGTGATCCTATCATTTATTTAGAATAAACAATAGGTATGAGACAGAAAATACTTATCAGAGGTTATATGAACATGACAAGTCTTTTAAACTCAATACTTTGTATCTATCCAGAGGTAATATGGACATGATAGATAATGAAATCTCATTTTCTGTTTTAGAGTATACAATACTATCAGAGGTAATAAGGACATAACAGCATATAAGAACTCAAAGAAAAGTAGATTAATATCTATACAGAGGTCAAATGGACATGATAGATAGGAAAAGCAAGTAGATTTAACATTTATCCAGAGGTCTTGAGAATATGATAAAAAATAAATCCAACTTTTTAATCAACTGGTAAGTTAGAAAATTAAAATTTCTCTCCAAGGAGACAAGTTAATCAGCTTAACCAAACCTTGGTAGCTGGGGAATAAGAAGGTAGATATCATGAGAGTATTGATGAAAGAATGAATGAACTAATGTATTTTTTGAGAAAAGAAAAAGGTCAATATAATTCCATAATTAAATGGATGAATCTGATGTAATAAAGGGACAGGTCTTTTCGGGAATGAACAGTTGTTTTCAACTTCAAAGACCGGTTCATTAATAGATCTCTCCTATAAATAGGTGAGAACTCTTCGTAACATTTCATTCTTATTTCCACTCCTCTATCAAAAATGTCTTCCAAGGATATGTAGCAAAAGAATGAAGTCTCCAAAAAAGTTGGGAACATCATCGAGACACACCCCGCTGAGTCAATTGTGATAGACCCAAGGATCATTCTCAAATGGCTCAGATTCACCATCAATTTGAACCATATTAACTGAGAATATTTGTCCAGATTCATCATAATAACCTCTTTTGACACACGAGGAGTGAGATGTATCGGATTCGATGAATTGGATTTCTTCTGAATCTGATGATTGTGAAGAGCTAGAAGAGAATTTTTCTTGTATATCATCATTAAACATGTAGGATGGATCATATCCCAATCCTTGACGAGTCTTCTGATAAAACGGATCACTACTTAATGGTAATCGTCTACCCTTGCCTTGATTAAGACCTTGCATAGTCTTCAAATTATATCCCATATTCTGGATAATCTTGAGAGATTATTGACTATATCTATCAATTCGAATTCTTCCTTTATCTTTATCTCTCAAATCATCTGTCTGAGCAACAGGGATATTTGTAGCCAGGCCAAACACAATCTTGTGCTTGTTTTTCTTATCAGACGGAATCACAAAATAAGATTCTTCGTGACGTCTATAAGTTACACAAGCTTGCGATGAAGCGGCTACAGGAAGAAGATAGGGAGAAGATGTTGAAACCTTTGAGCATAAGGTCAAACATCGACATGAGAAGGAAAAGAATTTTTCTTATTGTCAATGTATAAGGTTTCCTCTGTGTCTATGTCGTCTTTATATTGATGACTTTGTTTATTAGAAGATAAAGTCATTCTTTCAATAAACTTGACAGCCATCTACTCGAAAAGGAAATCTTTATTGATATCAAAAAGTACAGAATGATCAATATTTACATCATTTACAATTTGACTGCTACGCTTCGGATTAATCATTAGTAGACTATCATCCGTCTTCTGCATAGATTTGCCAAGATTGACAATCAAAGGAGGTTCTGGATCATTCGTACGAAAAGTACGCCCTTTGACCTTGATCATAAGAGGTTGAACTTGGCTTTTAGCAGGAACATTCACTGATTCCTCAGATGAAGCTTGAGTTCTTCCTTTAACCTTGATTATCAAAGGTTGATTGTTGACAGGTTGGGGTTGGATTCACCCTTTGACTTTGATATTCAAAGGTTGCTCTTCTGGCGGATCTTCATTAATAGACTGATCTTCGGCAAATGATCGATCTTCAGCCATGTCTGATATTTCCTTTATATGTTCTTGCTTGTAGAGCCTTGAATCAGAAAAAAAGGCTTCAACACCCTTGAAAGAATTGATATCAGCAAACTCAGTCTTTACAACCCCTTGGGAATCTACGTACTTGAAGCATTGGTGGAGAGTTGAAGGCACGATGTTATGCTCATGTAACCACGGTCTTTCAAGAAGGATGTTGTAGGATACGTCTGAATTAATAACATAGAATATTGCCATAGTTCGAAAATCACTAATCTGAATCTTCAGACGAATCTTTCCCAGTGGTTTGCTCTTTCCAGAGTTGAAACCAACTATCGTAGTACTAGTGTAAGTCAGATCACTAGTAGGAATCCTCAATGGTCTTAGCACACTTTGAAGAATTATGCTAATGGAAGACCCAAGATCAATGTAAATTCTGTCAACTTCAATGGATTCAATATACCCAGTATAGCACAAAGGCCTGTCATGCTTGTTATGCTTCAATAGCATATCTTCTTGTGTAAAGGTGATGTTGGGAATTGCTTCCATCATACTATGACATTGTGGGCATGACACTGGTATATTATCAGGAGTCTTAAGTTGAGCTAAGCAGGAGTCAGCTTTCAGCAAAGCTTCACTCAAAGTTTTGCGACTTTCTTTAGAAAGGCGAAGCAACTCAAAGATAGATAATCTAGCAGGAGTATTAGCTAACTGGGCTAGAATATCAAATTTAAGGGTTTCATCACCACCCCCTGACTGGAAGTAGACTTCAACGGGACGTCGAAGCGTACCGCTTTCTGTTTCCCCTTTTCAACCACAGCAGGAACAAGAGACAGTTGAGTTGATGGTGTTTCAACATTCTTTGCTTCTTTGGGGGAGCCCTCATAATCTTTGTGGTACTCTTTTCCAGATCTTGTACCAGCAAAAGTTTCTTCTTCGGACTCAGGAGAAGGAAGTACCATATTGCAGGATTTAATCTTCCTTTCCTTAGCCTTCTTCTTGTGAGGATTGTTATGAGGAACTTCAGAACCCAATCCAACAGTAGATTTTGGACTTTGAATTTCTAAAGGAAGTCGTATTCCTTTATCATAATTCAATCCTTCTGCCTTTTAAAAATCATAATCCATCTTCTTCATGAGAAGGACAATTGTTGACTGTACAAGTGAGTAGGCAACGGACTTTTAAGAGGTGGTTCAACAGAGGAAGAAGAAGAAATCCCTATAACTACAGAAGAATGAGGAATAGAGTTCTCTGCAGCTACGGGAGGAGAAGGATTCAGGATACGAGGAAAAATCCCTATAGGGGCTTTTTATAAGCAGCGAAGACTTATTGTGTCCAGTATAAGGGAACACTATTCATGGCTATCCACTGCTGATGAGTAAGCTTGAGCTTGGCAGGAGGAGCCAGACATAGAGGACATATGTTCAATCCTCTCAGTCTATCTTCCAAAGGAATGCCATCCTATAGATGATCCAAATCATCAGGATCTGGAATCACATGAGAAATCATGTTGCAGGTTTTAACTTTCTTACCTTTCTTGGATTTTAAAGTTTTACCTTCATCTTCCATTTCAGGTACTAAGTCAGGATGTACCCACATAATTTCACCATTCTTTAATGTGAGAGGCAACAATCCTTCATTTTCCTCCCTGGCAGGCGGGATATTCACAATCTTCATCGTCGCCTTCGAAATTGGGACAATTCCATCTGGTACTTGTTGTGAAGGAAAATCTCCAAATTGAAGAGAAACCATATTGGTTGTAACCGTATGGTCATCATTGGTTAAAGCGATAGCACCACCATTTATCAGCTCTTGGATTTTCTTCTTCAAAACATAGCAAGCACTGGTAGGATGATTAATGTATCTATGATAGATACAATATTTGGGATTATCAGTCAGATTCACCTCATTAGGCATCTTTGGCTCCGGAATCTGGAGTTTGCCACTCTTTACCAGATATTGGAATATCCCTGGGATATCACTTTCGTCAAAAGAGTATTCTTCTTTTGGCCTGGAAGATTCCTGATTATTCGGCGTCATTTTATTCTTGGAAAGATTGACCATAAGAGTGTCTTTTCCTTTCATATTACGATTACCGAAATTATTACCAGGATTACCTTTTTTTCTTTATCCTCAGAGGCAAAAATCATGCCATGTTCACGAGCCAACCTACCATTGGTCTCGACAGAAACTGCTGCTATGATAAACGAAGCCCAATCTGTGAATTGGGAACCTGTGAAGACAGCAATAGATGTTCGCAGATTCATCTTACATGTATCAATCAGCGCTGAATCTGGCATACCAGGGGGCATCTTTAGAGTCGCCTGTCGAAAACGTTCAATGAATATCCGAGTATCTTCTTTCTCCTTTTGTTTAATTTCTATTAAGGAGGACATATTCATGTCCATACCTTCTTCATAGAAACGGGAGAGAAACATTGCCTTAAATTCTTCAAAGGACGAAATACAATTGTCAGGTAAACTACGATACCAGTCGTAAGCTGAACCCGTCAAGCACCCAATGAATACTCGAGTGAGAAAAGAATCATTTTTCTACAAATGTACAGTCATAATATCAAAGTAATTGATATACTGACAAGGAGAAGCCTTTCCATCAAACAATACCACTGACTGTGGCTTGAATTTCGGTAGAAATGGTACATCATTCCAATAAGGAGGATAAGATTGCTTAATCCCTAACCTCTGGAGCTGATCCTTTTGCTTCAAAACTTCAAACTGTGCTTTGAGCTCACGCACTGCTTGAATGGATTCACTAGTTTGCGGAAGCACATTTGATTGAATGGTTGTTGGATGTACCGTAATCCCCACCGGAGATGGTACATCTTCTGGAATGATAGGATCTGGAGATGCAAAATTTTGGTTAACAGCAGACTCTTGAATATTCAAAGGTATATCAGCCCCTTGACTATCTTGAGTTTGTGCTGCTACCTGCACCGGTGTTACTATTATCAGTTGAGTAGTTTGTTGAGCCGTTATTATCTGGTGCATGCTTTGCATCATGTTAAGCATGTCTTTCAGTGATTGCTCAACGGCAGTGAGACGTTGTTCTGTATTAACAAATAACGTCTCTGGTTCATCTCTAATAGCGTAGCATTCAACCTCTCTTGAAGATACAGAGGGATTAGTATAGAAGTATGAATCGACACTATCAGTTTCGGACTCAAGAGATTGAGTACCCCCAGCTTCAGAATCAGAAGTCTATAATTGTCTTTGTCTTCTTGATCGAGTATTCTGACATACTCCTTCAAAAGAATCAAGAAGTCTGTTGAATTGTTGTTGACCTGGGGTTTGGGACGTGTTCCGTCTAGGACGTCGTCCTCTGTTGGTGTGAGATGCCGTGTTGACTGATGCATATGACAACTCATCAGCTTGTTGTTGGGGCGCATTAAAATTCAATCGATCAAAAACTGAACATTTGGAAGCCGAACAACAACATTTGATCACAATCTGGTGACACTCACAATAGTGTTTTTTTGGGGGAATATCACCGGAGATTGTCTGTTCTTACGCTTTTGCATTAGCAATTCACGTAAATCAGAAGGAGTAGAAGGAGTAGTCTTCTTTATTACATTTGGGATAGAAAAATGTTTCGTCCCTTGTGTATAAAGAAGATTATTGGCTGCATTCGCAGAACCAAACTGTACATTTCTACGCTTTGGAGTTGTGTGCGCAAATCTTGAGATTTTTGAGCACGAATGACTCCATTTTTATTGCGTGTGATTTGTAGGTTTGGTACTTTGCGTAGAGCAGTATAAGAAGGTTGTTGGTGTAGAACTGAAGCTTTACCAACAACATTTTTATGCTGTATGCATTTAGGTACATTCACATTAGATGTAAAAACATCGTTGCAAATTTTATCTACACTGTCACAAACAGGAGACTTACCTTTACGCGTAGAGCGTAAAAATTGATTATCTACCACGTCACAGACGGAAGATTTTCCTTTACGCAAAGAGCGTAATTTATGTGTGTCTACCACGTCACAGACGGGAACTTATCTTTACACTTAGAAGCACAAGCATTAGAGTCTGCCTCATTACAAATGGGAGACTCGTTCTTATGCACTGAGCATAAAATTTGGTTTTTACCCACTGGGAATAAAACATCATTTTTACGTACCGAGCGTGAAACTTGGTTCTTACGTAATGGGCGTGAAACCTGATTATCTTCACGGGCACAGACGGGAGATAAATTGCCACACTTAGAGTATAACGCTGAAGTAAGGACTGTCTCGTTACGAACGGGAGCCCCTACGACAGGAGTGGGAAGAATTCCCTTGCCATTAGAAGCAACAGATAGATCAGAAGCTATTTTGGATTTAGGAATCCAAACTTTTTATGTTTTGCGAGATTTTTGAACATTGGAGCAGCGAGAACCACCCCCAGTTCGGAGCATCTCTTCATAAGCAGTCTGGTCGAAGTGTACAACCAGAGTCTTCTTTGTCGATCCAATCGACACATCATCATATTGAGCAACTGCCTCCTCGTCAGAGGAGAAGGTTGTCCCCAGCAGAGTTGCCATTTTTGATACACTTAACAAAATGCCTGGAAATCGGCTTTTGAAAATAAAACGAGAAAAAGTACAAGAAGTACAAATTTGATTCTGGGAAGTATTGCTATGGAAGTCTGATCTGTAAATGATCACTTTTTTCCTTGGACCATACGATGATGATGAAAATCACTGCTAGAAGATAAATAGTTGGAAGAACTAAGTCACCAGAAAGGTATCGACGCACTTGGACACTGATGGCGAGGCCGAATGCTTTCCTGCTTTGCTTCCCCCTGTTCTGAAAAAAAAGGTTGAAGAAGAATGCTCCGAAAAAATCAAAGTCTCTGGGCTCTGATCTCTATGTATTCTCTCTTCTCTCTCTTTATGCCTGATATATGAGAAAAATAAGTCTATTTATAGACTTGGCTTCTTGTGCGTAAAAACTCAGCAAAAGTTTCGTCTTTACGCTAATAACTGCCACCCATGACCGAAGTCATCCTCTGCATATGTTGACACATGTCCCATCATTTCAATAAGAACAGGATGCACGTGCATACGTTCTTCGAGATGTGTGGCATGAAAGCCATGTAGGCAAACCACATTCCAAATTGGTGAAGAAGAATAGGGCGTAAAAACAACCCAAAATATACTCTGAGCGTAAAGTAGTAGACTAGGCGTAAAATAGCCCTGACATGGACTTTCCGCGTAAAGTGGTTGTTAAACAACCTTGAGCGTAAAAGTAGCCAAAATAAACTTTATGCACACGTCAACTTTTGAGCGTAAAAACTCATACAGTCTCCATGCGTAAAAGAAGCCATATTGTGAGCGTAAAATAGCTCAGTCCACATACTACACGACAACATTAGTCTCTGTGTAAAACAAATTCCTTCGAATTCTGTGATATATGCCATCATTAAATCTTCATGTCAGACTTTGCATTAAATGCAAGGCTCGACAGCTTTGTCCAGCGTAAAGCGGTTAGCATGTCTTAGGCGTAAAACCTTCGGCTTGACCCTGGCGTAAAACCATTGGCTTGACCCTGGGTAAAGCGATTAGCCTGTAAAAATAGATCATGTTAAGTGGAATGCATCTATCTCTTTGACTCATTATATGAAGCTCATTTTACGCTCCTACAGATAATGCTAAGTTAAAGTAGCAACATGATAGTGATTACTTGAATATTTGTGACATCGATAGTTAAACTTAATTGATTAGCCATATTCAAAAATATGATATAATCATTGGGCTAACAAAAATTCTCACATTAATGGGATAAACCTAAGACTCGGCACGATGAACCTCATTAAATGGGTTCATTCGACTAAGTCTTAGACCATTGAAAGACCCCTTAAAATTCCCTAAGTAGTGGTAGAAATTAAGAGGGAGTCATTCCTTAAAGAGCTGTCATTAATTTCTCTTAAAGAAGACTCCAAAGCCAGCTTTTTCAAACTAGAATTGCAGCTACAATCCTGCGCCAGCAGGAGACACAGACTGGTGATGACTTCACATCATCCTAGCTTCAACGGCACAGACCTCTGCTTCGACCCAGAAGCTCAACCCCCTTCATCAAAAACATGGAAAACACTATTGCATCCGACACAAGTTCGCCTACCACTCCAAAAGCACAGTAACCTCGTTAGCTTGAAGTACAGCATTCTCGTCGCCCTAAAGCACAGTAACTTTATTACTTGAAACACAGCCTACTCGTCGCTCAAATGTACATAGGTTTCATCATCTTCGAAACATAGTCCACTCGTCGCTTGAAAGCGCAGAGGCTCCGTTGTCTCCAGGAGAACAGTCTACTCGTCGCACCAGAAGCGCAGCAGCACTAAGACCTCGCTAGAGGCACAAGTTGTATGGTCCCACCCAATTGGTTTGTTTAAACCTACACTCTCAAAGATAGGAAAGAGGTTGATCATATTGATAAGTGCAAATACCTTATCAGTTGGTTTAAAACTTAGATAAGGTCATAGTTTGCTATTTTGATAAAGGTCATATCAAGTCAATTTGTTTAAACCGATAGCCTTCTGAAGATCAAACAGAATCCTACTATGAGATGAAATCCAAGATCTACTCGGCTTCATCTAAACAGAGGATTCCCAGCAATAGACACATGCCACGTGTCTCCTCCTTTGGTTATTTTGATAACCAGCCGAGATCTCGATAGAGGGAAATCTCGACGTCCGCCACGTGTCAGTTCAGCAGAAGCTCACACCGTGCAATGGCAAGAGATTCCTTCATATCTCAACTTTGAGTACACATCACATATGTGCCCCATTTTCCCTATAAATAGAAGAAGCTTTCTTTTTAACAAAAAAGCAGGACACACAAAGAGAAAAGAAGCAAAAGGCAAAAGGCAGTGCTTCGAAGTCTTCAACTCCGGCATCCTCTTAATCGGTAACCTAGAGTTCCATCAAAGGTACCAGAAAGCCAAAGCACGTCCAACTCATCGTCAGATCGGCAACGGAGTAAAGGAGCCGCTGCAGTGCTCGATTTTCACTGTCACGTTTTTTCAGAATTCTTGTACTTAGATTTTTATGCATAGGAAATGATTGTACCTTTTTAAGTTCAATAAACAAAAAGTTCGTATAACTTTTTGTGAAGTCGAACACATGTCAGCTCAACAGCAGCTCCCATAGTACAGTTACAACAGATTCTCCTAAAATCTCATGCGCACAGCGCTTCTGCACGCCAAAAACTCATTCACACATCGTATATGTGCTCGCCTATAAATAGAAGAAGTCTTCCTTTATACAGGACAGTTGGAAGTATTCTTGATTGGCAACCCCGATTATCATTCGCAGGCATCAGAAAGTCGAAGCAAGTTCCTTTCGTCGTCAGATCATCAATGGAGTGAATAAGCCGCTGCTATGCTCGATCTCCACCGTCATACTTTTTTAGAAATTTTTGTAACTAGATCTCATGTTTATGAGTCTTCTGTACTCTTTTTTAACGTTAGAAAGATAAAATTTCTTCAACTTTTTATTCATGGCAAATAAAATGGTGACTCTGCTGGGGACATTCTTTTCCTCCGACGAGAAGGTGGTGACACAATCTGATGACAACTTGTTCGGGTCTTCTCAAAAGTTGCTGGTCGTGTGCTTCGATCAGTAAACTTATGAAGATCTCCTCTCTGAAGAGAAGTCAAGCCTTCGAAGCAATTCGTATAGCCGAAGAAGACTCGACATACTTGGGTGCCCAAGGCCGTTGCGACGAGCAGCAAGACGGAGGGGATGCACTCCAAAAACCCCTGAACGGCAAAATAACGAAGACGCCTTCATCCGATGCTACTGTACTACCTCAGTCAACTTCAGTTGTTGAGAAGCACAGCTGAGAGCACAGCTCCCTCGCCGCACGCCAGACTAAAGCGCAGCACAGGAAGAAAGGAGCAGCTTCTCACCCGTGCATAAAGGTGGTTGTGCAGGCTAGAACTTCTATTTTTTACAGAATTGCCTACCCCTTGGGTAAGGCTATATTGGATTCTGAACGCTACGCACCTTTTAGGGGTAGCATAAAAAAATCCAAGGTAGCACGCGCCTTGCGCGATGAATGTGCTACGCCAACACTCATTTTGGATTATGAATGACATGCACCTTCTAGGGATAGCACAAAGAAATCCAAGGCAGCACATGCCTTGCACGACCAATATGCTACGCCGACCACTATGTTGGACTCTGAATACTACACAACTTGACGGGTAGTAGGAAAATAGCCAAGGATGTACGTGCTTCGAGCAACCAAACTGCTATGTACACAGCTGACCGAAGGCATGCGTTGACAGTCACACATGCAGCCACCAAAAAACTGTACAAAATTGGTTCAAGTGCTTCGATGCCTCGACCAATAAAACCCTTCTGTCACTTGAGCGCACATGTACATAATTCAAGCCAAAGGACATATACTGTAGGGATGGACTCATGCAAGCAGCGTTGTTGTAAGCATAAAGTGAGTCTGCCTCATGAGCAACTCTCTGACCAAGACCTAAGTATGTCTCATGCGCAAGGAAGAGGGAAGCTACCTTCACATCTTCAATCATGCGCGCGGTGTACCGGCACGCACGAAATGAGTATAGATGTGGAAACTTCTGACCTGCGCAACGTGATCTCCCATAAGCACAAGATGAGGGAAGACTCTGCTATGCACAACCATCCTGTCTTAAGGCACACTTGTGCCAACATCACCATCCATTGTTGATGCCACTAAACAGTAGCATCGCCACCAAGAAGGCAGTCTATTTTCTAATGACTACAACAGACGGTACCCGTACAGCACAAACTCGATGAGAGATAGCCATGTAATGAAGAAGATAAACTCCTGCTTGCTTCATGCTTTGTCGTCTGGGTGCCAACCCTCAAGAAGCTCTCCAAGAACAAGCCTGTCTCGGCTAACAAATCAAAAGGCCCACTAGAGGCAGCAAACTGGCGATACCCAGTACAGGTGTGTTCCAACGTACATGTGCCAAGACCAAACCCTTGTCCTAAAGGACTATCACTTCAGCGATAGCACAGACTGGGGGTAGCCAACTCACTACGATCTATGACAACCCTCCGTTCTAACTGGACGAAGATGTGTGCGGGACCGACACAGATGCCTACGAAAGTGCAAGCTGGGGATAGCAACTGCTTCGAGTCAGAGGACGATTATAACCTACCCGTCTACCCTCAGAAAGGAAAAACTCAAGGTTCTGAGCCGGAGAGTAAAAGATCTACGGTACCCTCTATTTCCCTCCACCTGATGTCCATCAACATGGCCGAAGGTGACAACGTGGCAAGCAGCAAGGGATCTAACCATCAACAACGTATAGAAGCCCTTGAGACGGGCCTGAATACATTAAATGAGACCATGCAAGCCTTGACTTCTGTGGTCCTGGAGATCAAGGATAAATTGACATCTAATACTTCTACTCCAGCAAATCCAGACCGGGGAATAAATGAGGAGTCCAATGCACCTCCGCATGCGTCATCCCCATCATAAACCAAGCACTGCCGCAGTCGTCTGCTATGTCAACAACTGGACCCACAATGTCAAATGACATGTAGCAGGCTCTCAAGGAGTTGTACGCTCGCTTTAACGCCCAGAAAAAGCAAGAATCAATCAAAAAAATGGGGATCCGACAACAATATCCCTCTAAATGTAATAATATGATATATCCTTCCAAATACAAGCCACAGACGCTCGCACCCTTCAATCTGAAGGAGTCCTCTCGTTGGTACTTGAGGTACTTTGCCTCAGTAATAAGGCATCTGCCAAAGGACGACGCTCTGCTTACGTATATATATATTCGTAGGGTCATTACAGGGGATAGCCTACGAATGGTTTGGTAGCCTCCACGATAATTATATCTCGTCATTCGACGATTTGAAGCATCTCCTCCTTGCTCGATTCTACAAAGGAGAAATAGATATGATGATGTCTACACTCGTGAATATTATCCAGAAGGAGAAAGAGCCTGTACGTGCTTACACTGAGCGCTTTCGCCAGGCGGCCCTATGGCTGCCACCTGGGGTGCCCGAGCCAATGCTTATGGATTCATTTTGCAAGAACATGCTCCCCACAATGAAATCATGGCACAGTGCCCTATGCACAGAATGGACGCCTTTTATTACAAATGTGCATATGGCTGGAAAAAAGCTCGGAATACACAATCGCTGGGACTGAGTTTTCCTTCACTGGAGGAAAAAGGGAAATACTTGTCCAACAACAATCCTACCCACAAGGATGGAAAAGGGAAGCAAGCCCTAACCGTCAGCATCTCCAAGGGTTCAGCGTCAATGGACCAAAAGTCGACAGAAGCACAGAAACCAAAGGAAAATTACTCCTTTAATGATGACAATATACTAAAGCTCTTCAACATGCTGATAAAGGGTGATTAGCTTCAACTTCCGCCTCCCAAGCATCCTGACGAAGTAGAAAAGGTAGACAATCCAAAGTACTATCACTACCACCAGTACATTCATCATTCAACATGTGACTGCTACGTGTTGAAGAAACAGATTTAGTGGCTTATTGATGCCAAGGTCATCTCACTCGACTATGAGGACAAGACGGTCACTGCCAATATGGTGACCTACAGTTCAGAAGCTTTCCGAAGACCAAAGCTTAATATGGTTTCATCCATATCTCCAGGATAACAATGGAAGTGGTCAACCTTCTACCGGCCCATGACAATGCTCAGGGCCTCAACCCGCGTACGACGCCATAAGGCAAAGTTATGTGGGTCCATCCTGATCTTTCTCCAGACATGATGCTGCCTGCAGCGTGCTCTGTCCAGGAAAAAGAAACCAAGTCGTGCCGTATGGTTTCTACATCGACCGATGATGCTCTGATTTCCACTCTCTCGGCTCACCAACGAGAAGATAACCAGGCTCCGGAGGAGGAGATACCTCTGCCTGCTGCTGCTACCGTAACGGATACAACGAAGACACGTCCATCTCAAACTTCTGAAATATATAAGCAAAAGTATAAGGAGGTTCGGTTTGACAAACTGCTGAGGAAAGACTCAACTGTGGGGCCGATCAAGCGCTACAACTTTAATATATTGGCACAGCTAACTAAATCTCCAGCTCAACTGTCGCTTCTCGAGCTCCTCCGTCTCTCCAAAGAGACTCAAAATGCCCTCAACAAAGTATTGCAGAATACTGATTCGTTCCTCACCCAGGTTCAACCACCCAAAGAGGATCCGACCGCTTGCCTATGTTGCCAAAATATGGTCGAGGTGATTCCTAACATCACATTTACGCAGCAGGACATATTGCTAAAAAAATAACTGGCACAATATACCCTTGTACTATACAGGATATATTGGTGCCATCCAGATTGATCGTATTCACATTGACCATGGCTCCTCCTTCAGCATAAGCCTCCGAAATTTACTCCAAAACTTGGGTATTCCGATGCATCGACTGACCGCGCCAAATACTACAACATGCTGCTGGATTGGCCATGGATTCATGATTACATGATCATATCCTTACTCTCCATCAACGCATGAAATATGTGGCTAGCAACAGGACTATCAAGACTGAGTTTGTTGACATCGACCCATTCTGGGGCTCGAAGCGTACTACACTGATGCTAATTTGTACAAATCAATCCCCTGGAACAACGAAGCCAATGATGCAGACAACGAGGTAGAGACTGCATCGGAGAGCGTAGTCGTTGCCGAAGAGCCGCTGAGGGTTCGAATAAAGAGGAAGCCTCCCTAGACATCAGTGCCTCTTGTTATCAAGCTTTGAGGAAAGTCTCCTACTCACCCGACATCATCCACAGCAAGTTAGGAACCTATTCAGATAAAACTGCCCCAGAAAGACCCCAAAAGCAGCCACGAAGTTGCAAGAATCTCCGACTCCAACCCCTTTGGTTATCAAATTGAAGTGGAGACCTCCTCCCCCTTCTCCCATAGCAGCCTCGGTTCTCACGGATGAGGAGTTAGGGGATTACATATGCGCCAATGTTGATGCGCACTCTTTACATGACATAATCCCTCGGGATGAAATTTTGTATTTTATTAAAAGAAAGTTGTCTTTGAATTACTCTTGTGCGCATTAGAACACTATATATTTCTTAGATAATATTATATACATGCTACAAACATAAGTGACAAGCGCTAATCTTGCAAGCCGAGTTGTCTCTCCCCGAGATGTTTATATTTGGTACCGACTAGGGAAAAAAATTGAGAACCTATCATCTTCGGTTGGGTAGAACATCCTCAAAGACTCACTCCTACAGAATCGGAACCCAATAATGGCAAGATGTAGCTTTACCGTTACACAGCTCAAGCTAAATATCTTATCCAAAAGATGGGTTATGATTTGACTAGTGGCAGAGGTCTGAATTATGGCAAAGGCCGACGCTTCCCTTTAGGACTTCATGCTCTAAAGGAAAAGTCTCAAAATTACTTCCAACATACTCGTCGGGGGTTAGGTTATGTTACACCCATGATAACTTCATAGAGTTTAGAGCCAGAGGTCATGATGCACTCACATTCCTCAGATTCCTCAACCTGGGACTCTGATACCAGTATCGGCCAGGCCTTCAAGAAAATATTATCAATCAATATGGTCTCGGTGAATCCTCCATTCGAGAAGGAAGACCAGATGCTAGAGTTCTTCGAGCAAGAACCCTAGGCTCAACTCCTAGGATCCCAATAGGAGTGGCACTTTGAACAGCGATAACCTTCTACCGAAGACGAAGTCGTTCAAGTCGACCTAAGAGATAAAGCTTCACCTAAACCCATCTTTATAGCAAAAGCTTGACTGGAAAAGACAATGAATCTCTGATACAACTTATCTAAGAATACATCGATGTCTTCGCTTGGAGCTATGAAGACATGTCAGGTTTAGACCCGTAAGTCGCAATGCACCGACTCAATATCCTGTCTAATGCTAAACCTGTCAAACAGCAACCGCATCGCTTTTATGCCAACATTATGGATGCTATCGAAAAAGAGGTCGACAAACTCATAGACAGCGGCTTCAATCGTGAGGAACAACATCCAGATTGAGTGGACACCATTGTTTCTGTCACTAAAAAGAACGAGAATATTTGAGTCTGCATAGATTTCAAGGATCTCAACTCGACATATCTAAAAGACGAGTTTTCCCTCCCGATTACTGACATGATGATCGATAATACTTATGGATTCGAACGTATGTCCTTTATGGATGAGTTTTAGGGCTATAACCTGATCAAGATGTTCTCTGAAGACGAAAAGCATACTTCATTCTAAACTACAAATGGAATCTACTGTTACACAATGATGCCTTTTGGTTTAAAGAATGTGGGAGCGACATATCAATGGGCTATAAGCACCATATTCTGCAAACATCTCCGCAAAATGGTGGAATGTTATGTTGATGACATTGTCGTTAAAAGTTGAAGGAAAACCAGTCATATAGACGACCTGAGGATGGTGTTCGGCTTGATACGAACACATCGACTAAAGATAAACCCAACCAAGTCTTTCCTGGGAGTTTCCAGTGGCAAGTTCTTGGGCTTCATCGTCACATCTAAGGGTATTCAAATTGAACCTGAAAAGACTAAGGCCATGCTAGACACGGCTCCCCCGAAGAATCTTCGTGAGCTTCGAGGCCTGCAAGGATGCTTGGCATATATTAGAAGATTTATAGTAAATCTCTCTATATAATATCAACCATTCACCAAGCTAATGAAGAAAGGGGTTTCTTATGTATGGACCAAAGAATGCTAGCGCACGTTCGATGACATCAAGAAATATCTCACCAGTCTACCAGTCTTAGTAGTACCAATCATAGGAAGGCCCTTCCTACTATACGTCCGAGCCATGAACTATTCTCTGGACGCTTTGCTAGCCCAGAAAAGCAACGAAGGCCACAAATAAGAAATCTATTACCTGAGCAGGACCATGATTGGTGCTGAATATCAGTACAATCCTATTGAAAAGGAATGCCTCACTCTAGTATTCGTCATCCAAAAGATGCACCATTATGTGGCTGGACAGATAATTCACGTCATCTCCAGAGTCAATCCCCTCAGAGTCCTTATGACCAAGCCAGGGACGCTAAACTTACGGTTAGCCACATGGGCAATCCTCCTAACGCCTTACAATATGGTGATCGTCCCACAAAAGGCGATTAAGGGTCAAGCATTGGACGACTTCTTGGCTTCACATCTTGTGCCAGAAACGTCAAAGGTTTAGATTGGCATTCTTGATGAAGTCCTAGAGTCTAATACGGTCTCAAACAATCATGTTTGGCAAATGTTCTTCGATGGTGCTTCAAGAAAAAGCCCCAAGGGCAAAATGATCGCAGGAGTCGGAGTAGTCCTGGTCACACCTGAAGGCTTAGTCATCTACAGTGCATATTCTCTCATAAAATTATGTACCAATAATATTGCTGAGTACAACTCTCTCATCATTGGACTCCAACTTCCCACACAGTTGGGGGTTGACTACCTTGAGGCTTATGGCAACTCAAAACGGATAATCAATCAAGTTCGTGGACAATATAGGGTTCGACATGAGGATCTAATCCCATATCATCAAGCAGCAATCGATATCATCTCTACCTTTACACGGTTCTTTATAGAGCATGTATCTCGATTGTAAAACCTGGAGGCCGACACCCTCGTCGGTCTCGCCGCTTCTCTAGCAGCTCCAGTTAGAACCAGTACTCCGTCACAGTGATAGATCGAGAGCTAGTTTGCCTAAAGAATAATCTGCACACGTGTCTGAGTTACTCTATACAAACGGGCATTAATTTTGACGTTCGAGACTGGCGATTCCCTTTTATAGACTATACGGTCTACGAGATACTACATGAAGGCCCGAAGGAAGCTACTTTTATCAAGAGGTACTTGTTTTGATCCTTTTATGACATAGCTACCAAAATAATACACCGTCGTTCATACGATGGAATTCTCCTTTAGTGTCTATCTAATGCTGAAGCAAAGGAAGCACTCCGGAAGGCACACGATGGTACTTGTAGAGCTCACCAGCCTGGTCCTAAGTTACATGACAGACTACGTCGTATGGGCTACTACTGGTCCACTATGATGGCAGACACCGTTGGTTATACCAAGAAATTCTATATATGTCAGTTGCATGCTGACTTCATCCACCAACCTTCTGAGTTCCTATACCCCACTATGGCTGCCTGGCCGTTTGAAGCGTGGGGAATGGATATCATCAGGACGATCAGTCCGCCATCCTCCAAAGAACACCGGTTCATCCTCACCATCACTGACTACTTTTCCAAGTGGGCAGAGGCGATACCATTGGCAGAGGTGAAAACCTCGAATGTGGTCAGCTTTGTTAAGCATCATGTCATTTATCGCGTCGGAGTTCTTCGAAGGATTATTCATGACAATGGCCCTCAGTTTGTGAGCCACCCATTCTATCGGTTTTGTGATAAAAATCGAATACAAAATGTAGCATCGACAGCCTACAATCCTGCAGTGAATGGGCTAGTCAAACTATTCAACAAGACAATTGTCAAACTGCTCAAGAAAGTCGTATCTTCCAATAAGCGTACTGGAATGAGAAACTCGATGAATGTCTATGGGTTTACTGTACAACTATTCGGACACCCATTAGCAATACGCCATTCTCTTTCGTATATAGGAGTGCAGTGGTACTCCCTCTGGAGATTCAGATTTTGTCTCTTCTGGTAGCTATCATCAACCAGCTGACAGACGAAGACAATCAGCGCCACCGGCTATAAGAGTTGGAAGCGTTGGACAAGAAGCGTCTGCTAGCTCAGCAGCGTATCATGTTGTATCAAGCTTAAATTTTTGGGACTTTCAACAAAAAGGTCAAGGAAAGGGAATTCCAAGTGGGTAACCTCGTCTTATCAGTTCGAAGACCGATGGTGATAACTCATAATACTGCTGGAAATTTCGAACCTAAGTGGGAAGGACCGTTCATCATAGAGACGGACTATTCCAATGCTGCTTACCAGCTGGCTAGACCTAATAGCGATTTGCTAATGATGTCGATCAATGGAAAATTTCTAAAGAAATACTATATCTAAGGTCTAAAATACTATGTATTTCCACATCCCCTATGGACGTTTATGGATTATATTAATGAATTTATTCCTTCCTTATTTCCCCAGTAGAAAACATCCAAGTCCATATTACCTCTGAGTTGTTTTTATATACCCAACGAAGTTCATGCCTACCATGTCCATATTACCTCTGAGTATACATTTCTTCCATGACAAACCCCTTGTTGTCATATTCATCTAAAGAATATTTTATGTCCATATTACCTCTAAGTCGTTCTATATATCTTCCAGAATCTATTCTTACCATATCCACATAACCTCTGATTAAGGAAAGTTCCACCATAAAAATTTTGTGTTTACCATGTCCATATTACCTCTGCATAAACACACCATCTCCAACGGAGTTACGTTGTTACATAGAATTCACAATATGTGAGCAATAAAGAATGACGACTTTTTTGTATTCATAAAAGAAGTTCTACTACATCAAAATGGAAAAAGCCCTCCAATGGAGGGGAACAAAAAGAAGACATCAAAACTGTTATCTATCTGGGTCGACGAATCGACTCATGGATCCGACTCTACAGGAAGGCAACCCTGGGTCCAACAGACTCTTTGGCCCTGCGCTCTGCTTCTTTACATTTGGCCACCTCGTCCCTAAGCCGGGATATGCATTGGTATGCAGTCTCTAGCTCTACATGTCGGGCACCTGCACTTTCCTTCTCCTGAGCTAAGGCTTCGGATCGTTGGCAAAAAGGACCCTTGCTGCTCCTTCGATTTCTCCAGCTCACTTTTCGTGAGGGCAAAGGTCTCTTTCAAATGTCGAATTTACTCACGGGAGCTTCGTACTGCTCCTCCAGAAAAGATTGGCGATAGACGTGGGCTTCCTTGGCGGTAGTCACTTTGATGATTTCCGACTCGATCTCAACGATCCTATTGGCAACAGTTTCTCGCTCCAATTCATAAAGGAAGAGTTTAGCAGCCATCTTCTCTAAATCTGCGTTTGCTATGGCTGAGATGTTACGCTCAAGTCCGTAAAGCTCTAGGGTAGCTAATTATACCAGAAAGGCCTCTAGGGCGTCAGCTTTTGCCTCATATCCAGGGTACTCGTGCAGTACCAACAACTGGGCCCTTACAATATATCGAGCTAACAAAAACGTTCGGTTCTGCTCCAAGACAACCTCTATACTATGCTTTAAAGCATTGTAAATAGTACCCAGGATTAGGTTGGCAAAATAATCACTATCAGCCAAAGTCATTGGGGTCAGAGGAGGCGCTGTGATGGAAGGCTCTGAAACAGTAGGGATAGGAGCAACAGCAGCCGCTGGCATTACACGATCAGATGGTACAGCCGAGATGGAAGCATCCATCATTAAGGACGAGCCCGCCAATAAAATGGCAACACTAGTCGTAGGCGCTATTTGATCCAACTCTTGTACCATTATCATAGGAGAAGCCCCATGTGTGACTTTTTATGAGATAGAAGTAGGGACGGAACATCCAGGGAAAGAAGACCCCTCCATTCCAGAGCCAACTCATGTTCCCCCGACTGGCCCATCAGTGGTTGCAACAACTGGGTCGTCAGTAGCTTCCTCGACCGGCTTGTCAATAACCGGTTCATCAGTGATCTTCTCGTCCGGTTCTTCATCGGCCTCCTCGACCACCGTTATGGTGGCTACATCAACCGACTCCTCAATAACCAGTCTATCAATGGACTCTTCTACTATTTTCTCAACTAGCTCATCAGCATCCTCCTCGACCTCCATCTCAGTGGCTATAAATCGGCTCCTCAGCAACCAACTCGTCAGCGGTCTCTTCGACCTCCTCTTCTATGGTCTCTTCGGTTGACGCTCCAAGGACCATATTTTCTAGCTCTTCAATGGCCTCCTCGGCTGCTTTTATAATGGCCTTTTCAACCAACTGTTCAATGGTCACCTTGACCGACTCCTCAATAGCTTTACCGGCTAATTTTTCAATGGCCACCGCTGTCAACCTTTTGACGGTCTCTTCGACCGGCCCTTCGTACGGATCTCTGATGTCTTCTAAGGGTAATTCATCGGCTGGTTGATCCTTCTCACCTCTTGGAATGTTTGGGTTCTCTTCAGCCACTTCCTCAGTATGAGGAGATGATTCAGCAAAGGAACCCCGGGCACTCCCTTTAGCATCCTTTACCGTATGACCCATCTCGGGTACAGGTTCTCGAGCTATGCCTTCAGCCGCCACAGGACCAACCTCGGGTATCACGACGGGCTTTCTCGCAGGAGTCTCTTCGGAATACGAAGCCATAAGCTCCGAAAAATCCTGAGTCTTATAATCAAATGAGGTAGGCGGAGAAGCTTCTTCCGACTCAACTGCTGCTGTAACTGTAGTCAGTAGAATATCCCCTGGGATACTAGCCTTCTCAGCATTTATGGTTGTAGATGCCTCAACATTCGAAGGACTACCCACGATAGAGGCGATTCCTTTTTCCCTTCTCTAAGAAGAACTTTTGGCCGGCACAAGGGTTATAACCCTAACCTCTGAACGCAGCAGGGACGCCCCAGGGGCGGGCTCCTCAAGAAGTTTCCTGAGTATCTTCGACCACCCCAACTTCGTCTTCATCTATGCAAATGAAACAGCGCTAAGTGAAAAGCCTGGGATAAAGACCAGAATAAAAGAACTGAGGTATACATGTGATAAAGATTCAATAGACGGAGTGTTCTGCCGCGGTGAAGACCATCGCGCGGATCCGCTCTGCCTGGGTACAGCCTATTTGGTTCTCTTTATAGGAACTCACCCCTGAAGGAGCCCAACATTTCGATGAGGAACTCAAGGGTGCGAGGTCCTCTCTTCTTTCTCGGGAAGTACTAGAACCATTCGAGGACCTACCATCTGATGATGCAAGCTCTCGAAGATACCCAAGGGCCGACTGAGGCACCTCCAACTTTGTCCCTTCAATCAGACTCCATTCTCAATCATAGCCCGACGAGAAGTTATTTGCTAAGCAGTAAAACTTCACAGCATAATACAAGATATGGGTCTCCCCTCGTATTACTTGGATCGTAAAATTTGCTCCAGTGCACCGGCATTATAATAATACCATGCACGGACGACATCTTCCCTCATAACCAAGGCAAGAGCATGGGATGTTCATCATCGTCTGGTTATAACCGAACTATCGTACAAACCGACTCGGCAGATAGGACTCCAGATATACTCGATTCTGATTATGATATACTAAGTGTGAGGGACGAATGGACTGCAGCCAATGGAAACTGCAGAGGGTCAGACCACACTTCTTTTCGCCCCGGTCTACTAGCTTTTTGTCTGTAAGATAACCCCTGTAAGACAAAAAAATCCTGTTGAAGTCATAGCCATCCAAATGGCCTAACCTACCTACAGATGGGGATGCCCTGGTGGAGCTATTTCGCCCGGTGGTAGTTGTGCAGCATCGTATTCCCCTCCTCATAACCATCAATAGTGTCATGGCTATCATACCTAGGCATTGTAACACCAACCAAGCCATCAAATAATGGTAAGGGATTTTAGCCCAAGGGAAGTCATTATCTCCCCCACGATACTCTATTATTTTCCTCGAGAGCTCCCGTATGCCTCGTAGGTTATTACACACCATAACTGGGAGCAAAGCCAGCGGATGCCTAAAGATCAGCTTCACAGCCGGCATAATGAGTTCCTGATTAATCTACCCCACCGAGCCAGAACCTCCAGGCATGATGGCCTTACGCAAACATATCATCAAAAAAGCAGTTAGCACCACTTTCGGACTCAAGGCGGTCAAGTTCTAGCCAATGTAGTTATGAACAATAGAAGTAGGATTTCTATTAACATCTACTGAAGGAGCGGACACCCTCTCTTTGACCATCATAGCTTCTACTTCATCAGTGGTGTACTCCCTACGCATGGTAAAGTGGACCTTCTCTGGCTCCGACGGTTCTTGTGCGAAGATATATTCCTTCCAAGCAGAAATGTGGGGATGAGTCTTCGCAGAGTCCTGGCGTACATATACCTAATTATGGCAAAATAGTTCTTTGTACACTTCCATCATTTTAGGGTACTTGTTCTCCAGCCCTAAAAACTCCACTTTGTTAGGGGTATATTCTTCATACGGCTCTTCACCCCAATACAACTTCCAGACGGCGTATATCTCATGGAGGGCCAGCCCTATCTCTCTATACGGAGTATAGAAAGTCCCAATGTAGTTATTGTACATCTCCAACAAAGCCACAAACAGGGGCTGTTGATCTCCATACTATGTTCAATAGCTCTTATGGCACGACGCAAGCCGGTACCTTACAGCTCTGTCTTGAACCTACCCAATACCTATTGGGTTAATTCACGCCATTTAGCCTCAGGATGGATCCAACCTTTGACTCGAAAGGTTTCTTTCGGATTTGTGCATCCCGTCGCTAGATGCCGACTGGTAAAAAGAGAAGCCCCAAACGGATGTACATTCGCGATAAAATTGCTAAGCAGGTGACCAAAAATCAGTACTTGTAAAGTGTGTAATGGACCGTCACGGACATACTTGAAAGTATCATTTCTTTTAGAATGCGTGTCCATCTTAAAACGGCCCATCATTAACTTCCCCTAGCTTCGGGGTCAATTTTCGTTCCATATGTCGCTTTTCGGTGAAGTAGAAGAAAATCGAGAGCAGAAGGTGCAGATTGGTTGATGGAACATACAAAACGAGGCCGTCATTCTCAAAATACCAGTCCCCCTTAATCGCCAGGAGGTTTGTCTCTTTCAAAGACAGTTGGTCACAAAAGAGAAACTGAGGCTTTAGCATTTCAACCGAGAGGACAACTTGCATCGGTCCATCATACGACGAAAGTAGGGTGTTGTTGATCACGTATCTTGGCCAGTCGTCCCTCTGATTGGACTTGGGCGATCAAACTCTTGGCAGGATTGACAATTGCCTCATCGACGTTTATGTCTAGTGCGCAGACCGATGAGTCAAAGAGGACCTCGTCAAAAAGAGGCATAGCCACGGGAACTATACATGAACAAGATATGAGTCAGAAAAACACAAATATTTTTTGCAAGAAAAAAAATACGTAGGCACTCATTTCATAACAGTACGCATCACTTAACAAGCATCCGTACAGGCTCTATCTAGTAGCACTGCACGTCATCAAGATAGCATTCGCCCAAACACTATGTAAGTAGCATTGTGTGTCAGCAAGCAAGCATCCGTGCAGGCATAATTTAGTGGTACTGTGTGTCAGCAAGCAAGCATCCGCACAGATACTATTTTAGTGACCCTGCATATCAGCTGAAGCCTCAGCACAATGTACAGTCGGTACTTCGAAAAGTAACGACCATGTGCATCGATAGACGGAGCTTCAGCACATTTTACAGACACTACTTTGAAGAGTGGTGCCCATGCGCATCAGTGGGAAGAGCTTTAGCACATCTTTGAGACGCTACTCTGAGAAATAAATGCTCATGTGCATCAGTAAAATAAGGCGTCGGTGTTCATCAAACACCTACTTGCAACAGGCAGCCGCACGTCCCCGTGCGCTCTAGCATCAGCGACCGGAGAGTCATTGATGTCGACAGCCTCCGAGGCCGGTCGCTTCCCTCTGGCCTTTCTCGTGCTCGCTGCAGCTGCCTTAGGAACTGTGGGAGCTCTCGATTTCTTGGAGGGCATGGCAAAAAAACAAAAGTTTTGATTTGGGGAATAAGAAGAAATTTTCTCTAAAAAATGGGAAGGAAAGCAATGGCAAAAAGTTTTCTCTTTACACAGAGCCCTACCTATAGGACGAAGCCACGATAGTAGATAAAGCCAGAAGAGACCCTTCATATGTGAAGAAACCCTTCGAACAGCATGCAGAAAAAATGAAATTATGATGAATCTTTTTCCTAAAAATGAGAAGTCATCATCATTTTTAAAATGAAACGACAGCTTGAAGCATTAATACTGACAGCTATTAAAAATGCCTGACACCCTATCAAGAACCCGTTGTGTACTGCCTATGCTACGTAGCATTTCATGCTTCCGTTCAAAGTGTTCCAAACTTGTCTAAGTTTGAAAACTTTAAATCAGGTCTTGTAGAAGCATGAAAAAGTATAACATCTACAAAAGGCACAGAAGGTACTAGGTTCTTCACATACATCATAGAAGCGCAAGAGAGTCAAGGTGCTATGCACACAAAAACTCAGGCCACCAAAAGACTGCATAAAAGAAAATTCTTTATTAAAAATTATGTTTACAAATATCTACTACAGACTCTTCATGATTACTTATAAAGACCAAAACCTAAAGCACATAGCATAACAGCCTACAAGTTCACAGTCTTCAAAAGCGTGAAGTCCACAAAAGTACAACAACGTTAGAGTGAATCACTTCCTTATCAGAAGTGTAGTACTTTCTAGCTCCAATATAGATAATAATGCATCTATTGAGCAGTGCAGAGCACAACCTGCAGCTCTTAGGATTGGTAATCAATCAAAACCCGATATCTTGGGCCTCGAAGACCTTCAAGATGTTGTTCAGGTTCGAACTTCCATCCCACACGCTCAAAGTGCATCTCAAAACTCTGAAGTTCTTCTTCCAAAATACTACAGCTTCTTTGAACGAAGTGATCTACAACCAACAGTCGACTTATGCAAAGCCTATGGCCGTTGGAAGATAAGTCAAGGTCGAACATGACAGAGAAATGTCAAGAAATTGTGAGCAAAGTCTTACCCAAAAGTTTTTTTATATAGCCTATGTGGTCCAACCCATACACCACGTGGCATGTGGTCAAAGGACTCCGGATTAATAGGATGAACCTAGGACTTAGCACAATGAATCTTATTTAACGGATTCATTTGACTAAGCTTTTAGTAACCGCTCCTCGAGCCCCTCAAAGGGACAGCAATTAAAGAGACTTTTGACTCAGTCACTGAGGAGATTTTGACTCCGTAATTAAGGAGACCTTTTCTCCCCAAAAGCGCAGCTCCTTCATAGTTACCCAGAAGCGCTCCTTCATAGTGATTCAAAAGTACAGTGACTTCGACTCCTTTAAAAGCAGTCACTAGACTCCAAAGAAGCACAGCTCTTTCATGGTTACCCAGTAGCACGGCTCCTTCATTGATCCCTCAGATCTTTCAAAGAAGCGTAGCTCCTTCATAGTTACCCAGAAGCACGGCTCCTTCATTGACCCCTCAGAGCTTCCCAAGAAGTACAGCCCCTTCACGGCTCCTTCATTGATCTCTCAGAGCTTTCCATGAAGTACAGTGACTTCGTCGCCTCAGAAGCACCGTCTTCTCGTCACCCAAAAGCGCTGTCTCCCCCCTCCCCCCTCCGCTCCCCAAAAGTGCAGGTCGTATAGTATGCAAGTCTACCACAACGTGGCATCATGCCACGTGGCCAGTATGGCAGCCGTATCTCTTTATAACAATCACATCTAGTTTGTTCAAATAGTTATATCTCCTCAAGATACAATCGGATTCAGTTTGTTTGAACAAGCGTATCTCTTCAAATACAACCGAATTCGATTTATTCAAACCGTCGCTCCAAGATAAGGTTAGGATCCTGTTTGTTTAAACTGTTATTTTTCGATAGGAGCAAAATCTATTCGGTTTCATCTGAGTAAGATCGTCGAGCAATGGTCACACGTCACATGTCAGTTACTCGGTCACATTGATGAAGGATGTTAACTGTCCAAAATCTCGATAACGGAGAATCCCAACGACTGTCACATGATAGCTCTGTAGCAGCCCCTATAGTGCGGTTACAACATATTCTCCTTAAATCTAGTGTGCGCAGCGCCCCTGCATGCCAAAAACTCCTTCGCATATCGTATATGTGCTCATCTATAAATAGAAGAAGTCTTCCTTCATTCAAGACGGCTGGACGTCTTCTTGATTGGCAACCCAGATTACTATTCATAGGCATCAGAAAGTCAGAGCAAGTTCGTTTCGTCATTAGATCGTCAACTGAGTAAAGGATCCGCTGCAGTACTCGATCTCCACCGTCATACTTTTTTAGAAATTTTTGTACCTAGATCTCCTGTTTAGAAGTCTTTTGAACTCTTTTTTAACATTTGAAATACAAAAGTTCTTTAACTTTTTGTTCATGGCAAACAGTAATGGCCAAAAAGTAGTGCTTATCAGAAGCACTAATGACCAACAAGTACAAAGTATAACCACATGAATACTTGTAACTACGTTGCTTTTGGACAGTGAAAGGTGTGCATCAGAACTCGAGTATTTAATAACAGTGTCACGACCTGCTCCCACTTTTGGGTACAAGTACCTAAGTATGCCCATCATATACTTATTAGAAAACTCCTACTAAAAGTACCTAGTATCAATACTAAATTGTCTATATTTATCAATCTCAAACACATTCTCCATCACTACAAGAAAAATGTTGTTTCTTGACGATTTATTTGTTGACGGTCGTCGAAAGCTGTCAGCAATAGGGGTTATCTTGACGGTTTTAGGCTTACATCAAAAAAAGACAAGTTTTATATCACTTTAAAAATTTTATAGCATATGTCTTAACGGTTTTGAAGGATCCATCAAGAAAGAACATTTTTTATATTGATGTTTTGTTAATAACCGTCAACTATTGTTTATGTGGAAAAGTTACAACGGTTTTTTCATCTGCCATTATGGTAATTGTTTCAAAGTTCTTAAAATTGTTAATGGTTCTTTCTAAATTAATTTTGAGGAATAAAAAGTTGCCAGAATGAAATGTTTTTGCACTCTGCGAAACCCCTCTCAAAAACCCCTCTTCCTCGCAGAAACCCATCTTCAAAATTTTCTGCTCCATTTCAAAACCCCTCTCTCCTCCTCTCAGAAACCACTCTGTAGAAAACCCTAACCACTCTGGAGAAAACCCTTCAAAATCCCTTTCCCTCAGCGAAAACCCTTCGAAATCCCTCTCCCTCGCTCTGGATTGACAAGCTTCGTTCTTTACCAAGTGGCAACTTCGTTCTTCACCGTGCGGTATAATGTCTTTGATTTTTTCTCTATGAAATTCAATTTTATGCCTAGGGTTTTTTTATGCCAACTTCTTTTGTTCTTCACTTGAGGGTTTTTTTGTGGCAACTTCGTTCATCAACTTAGGGTTCATCTTTATGTATTGCAACTAAGGGTTCAACTTAGGGTTTATGTACTGTATTCATATCTTCTTCGTCAAATTCAACTTAGGGTTCAACTAAGGGTTCAACAAAGGAATTTTCTTCTCATAGCTTCTTCATCAAATTCAATCGATGATACTTTGGAGGTTAAAGTAATGGCTACATATGTGTTTTCCAATAGGCATTCATTTTTGATTCAGTAGTTAACTTCTTTTTGGTTGGGGAGTTCAAGTACTTTTGAACTTCAAATTTTGTAAGCTTTATTTTTTAATTTTGATTCAATGAGAATGCCTTTCGTGTTATTCAGTAGTAATTTGGGTTATTTTTAAAGTATATGACATGTTAGGGCATCGTTTATGACATATCAATTATACTTTGTTTGCAATCTATAAGACTATAATCTATACATCCATTTAGCACAATAAAATGAACTGATTAGCTAGCATACATTATTTACCAATATATATATGCTTTTGATGTACACATCTTTTATGTTTCTGCATTACCACAGTTGATTGATATAAGGTCCAATTTTCAACTGCCTATGCTATTACCCGTTTCTTGATGTGGAGCCTACATAAGGACTAAAAAATTTTATCAGAGGAGCTACATTTAAATGTTTTATCAGGACAAATGCATTTACTGAATATTTTACCACTTAACGAATATTCACATTCTAGCATAGTTTTTAATGTCTCTTTATACATGCTAATCTCTAATATATATTTAAATGAAAGAATTTACATTTTCCTTTATTTAGCACAAGTAGAACGTATGATATGTTTTCAATTTGACTCGTGTCTATGAACCACTAACTATAATTACAATGGAAGAATGATATTCTTCCATCCATATATCGTAAAGTAAAATCAAGGTAGTTCTTGTTTTCATATCTTAATCTCTCAATCATTTGGATGAATATGATTGTGTTACATTAGTTTTTTCCTTTATCTTTAGGAGTCCTTCATACCTTGAAAAATTTTGTAAGAATTTCTGGAAACCTAAAAGAATGTTTGGTCAATGCAAATTGTTTCATCTCAATCATTTGGATGAATATTTGTCGTTTCTGCAGTTTATTCATGAGTTTATACCTTTTGCCTATTATTTTATTTAGTGGAAAGAAGATATCGATATCAAGCAGTTATCTATGAGAATGGCCTAATTTTATGCTTGAGTTGTAGCTTCATGCTTAATTAGGTGACACACATGAGAGTGTGTATATGTGTGAATTAGAGAGGGGTTGTAGGAAGCAGTAGGAAGGGAGGTTCTTGCATCCTATAAAATTGTAGATAATAGTGTTTCAGTTAGTGATTGATGTATGCAAGTATATACATAGATATACATTTACAGATGCATGTATGCTTAGTATACAAGTGCAGTTAGCTTAGGCTTGTGCAAGGCAGCATGGGCAGACCCTTGGTTTGGGCCTGTATGCAGAGGTCTGTAGGGGTTAGAATTATTTGTGTACAGGGACTCAAATTTATGTGTGCAGTCGATAAATAGATAGAGGTTCAGATTCGTGCAGGCAATAGCCTTAGTAGCAACTGATATGTAAGGAAGGGTCTGTGGTAGAGTTTTGTGTGCACTAGGCATAGTGGAGTGACATGTGCACAGTGCAGTACTTAGGAGGAGGAGTGTGCACCCGTGTGCAGGGAAATTTTGCACTTATGTGTAGTCCTTGAGCTTGTGTATCTGTGCACTTGGTGCACAGATCATAAACTGCAGTTCTATAATGGCAATAGGTGTATGTGTGTGAGAATAGGGACTGTGTATGTGTGTAAGAATAGAGACTGTGTTCCTAACTGTCATGTGAGTGAAATAGAGGGAGTGCATATGTGAGCTTGTGTGTGTAGATACATATGTAAGTGTGTGTGTGCAAAGTATGGGATCTTAGAGTGCACAGCAGTTGTGTAATGGAAATAGGTAATAGGTTTCCTGTGTAGCTCTGAAATGATTAAATGATGTTGTAGCTTAAAAAGTAGCTCTGTCATATATTCAGGATATTAAATGATGTAACCTACATCATGAAATGATTAGATTCTGCTAATATTTATTCTTCATTTCTCTTAAATGTTCAGTCATGACCTCTTCCACAATTTGGTTGCAGGAAAGGATGAAGCAAAGAGCTTTAGGACAGGATTAAGGTCATCAAAAGTTGAAGCTCAGGTGGACACACTATTACAATATTATATATTGCATTTATATCCTCTATTTTACTCCAAAATTTTATGTTGTCCTCTGACACTTTATTTGTATCTTTTATTTTACTCCAAAATTTTTGTGGTCGTACTTTGTATCTATTTTACTCCAAAACTTTCGCCCAAGATAGTCCAAATTTTTCATAAATTTAGCCTCATTTTTTTAAGCTATAGCAACTTCTTGAGGCCGTTGCAACCAACTCTAGACTCCGTTTCACCTCCAATATTTTTAGAACCGTATTGAGGTTAGCTTTCCAAATCTTAATTTGTTTTCTGAAATTTTATGTATGGATTTCTGGAGAATTATATGAGTGTCGGTTGTCCAAAAATTGATGCGCCACAATGTTTTCATAATTTTGAGACATTCTGAACTCCGTTTTGCGATCCGTTTGAAGTTTTGGAAAGATGACACGAAGATCTACAACATATAATTTTTCTAGAAATTCATAAATTTGTTTATTATTTTATTTATTTTATTTAACTAAGATTTGACCAGTGATTCACCGAATTACACTACACCAAAATGGCAAATTAAGAATGCTAGGTATTTTTCAATCTGGAACACTTATTTTCTGTTTCTAGGTTCTGGAACATATTAAATATGTTTCAAATCAAAAAAATGTTCCTAATATAATATAATTTAATTTTTTTTAAAATGTTTATTCAAATACACTTTTGTAGTGTTCCAAATACATTACAAATTGAGACTATACCCATGTACATCTCACAATAATTACTAAACAAAGCGTCCAACCAAATAAAATATTTTTCCCTTACGTACAACCAACCCATAAACATTCCAAATCATTCCAACCATTTCCCCCTCTCATATTTCGCAAAAGTTTCAAGCTCCCTCGGAGAATCTTTCAATCTCCCTCCAAAGCTCCCTCCATAAACTTTCAATCTCCTTCCAGAACCAATATTTCATCTCCCTCCTTCATCTTCCATTAAACTCGCACCATCGAGGAAGGGTTTGAAGATCTCATCAAACACAGATCTTCAAACCTGTATCCTTGCCATCATTCTCTCTAGTTCTCTTGCCATCAATCTCAAGATTTGCAACCTAAGATTGAAAAGGGTTTGAAGGCTTGCCATCTTTCATCGAGGAAGGTTTGTCATTTTCTCTTTTCTCTATTTTTTCGTTTGATTTTTCAATTTCATCATACCCCTCTGATTTAAAAGAAAATTTTAGATTTTTTTGGGTTTCAATGCTTGATTGTACTCTGATTTGAGTCTAGGAAGAAGGTTTGTATTTTTTTCTAGGGTTCTTTGTCCAGTTATTATAGCCCTGAGCAAAATAGAACAGATCACACTTCTCGATGAGGGAATTTTTGCACATAAATAAAGGTTTTTATTGACAATGAACTATGTTTTTGTTTTGTTACTTTAGGCTATGGAGTAGATATAGCTAAATTTTTATATGGTAAATTATGAATAAGCGACGAAAATAGACAAGACTCTGTGTCAATGTTGACTAAATTAGAATTGGATATTGACTTTATGAGAAGTATGAATCTTTACATGAACTATAGCAGCTTCTGTGAATGTTATTTTAATTTCAACTCTGTGAATTCTGGCTATTAGAGAGTTTGAGTGGTTTTGTCCCATGAAATCTAATTCTGGAGTTAGAATCGAGTCTAAATTCCAAACATAGATGCCTCTGTACTCTCATGCAGTTTCTCTTCCTGCATCTTTAGCTATTGTGTTTTATTTGATTGGCTATTTGATACTGAAAATATATCTGATATTATAAGTCAGATGGATACTCCTCCGGAGGACCATATTCGTATCTGATACATATGGATACTATAGTTCTTTGACATTCTTGTCGAATATCGCCCTCACCTGTGTAGCTTCTATTGGGATGAAACATAATTGAGATATTAGAAAATAACCTTTTTTAAGCATGTCCATTCTAGAAATATTTAGAACCAAGTTATTATAAAAAAACATGCATCATTATAGATATTAATAAGATCTATTATGAATATATTACCATATACGTGGCTTACTTGTATTCTATTTTTTTGGAAGAGACGCCATATTTTGTTTCTGTATCTTACCCGTATCCATTTCAGTGCCCGTGTCTGTGCAACCTAGTTGATACTAAAGGTGAATTTAGGACATAACTGGGGTAGTATGGAGGTAATATTGGATCTGTAGAAGATAAAGACGGAAAAGACCTGTGAACAACATGGTGTCGTAGTCCCTACATCAACTATTAAGTTTGATAGAGGGTATGCTTGGTTTTCCTCTTTCATTCCTAGAGTGTCACGTTAATCAAGTTTTAGTAAATATGGTCAACCGCTTGGTAACTGGCCTCAACTTAGGGGCTAGAGTCGAAAAGGGTGAAGGATGCAATATAATAGTTCCGTAACCATCAACAAAAAAATGGATAAAATGCTTTCTTGCTAATTATGGGGCTCGAATTATTATGTATTCATCTGTCTCTGAATTGAGCAGTGTAAAGCTTGGATACAAATGTTGCATTGCTAACTAACAGTCACATACAAAAGGATTCTTTCAGTAGCTTCCACACGTGACATGTCATTTGTGCTTTCACATATTTGTTCTAGTTTCTTGCTTCAAATCTAGAGATAATGAGTATATATACCTGCATGTGCTAGCCATATTTTACAGATTGGATAAACTGTTATTGCTATTAGTCGCAGGGTTTTGCATTTATTCCTTCAAATGAAGCAATTGATACTGTAAAGGTATGTTCATGTACACATTCTTATTGATCTATATGTTCTTCTCCCATCTTTTAATCCTCCATTGGCAATATAGGATAGTTGTGTTATAATATTATCAAATTAAAAATTTATTGCACAAATACTCTATAGACAAAGCAAATAATTATTCCGAAAAATGGTTGCGGAGAGGTGAGTGCTAGCTTTGGAGTCATATCTGACACCTAGAATGCGTGTTTAAATTTATTACGCTAAAGTCGATCGTCTTCCACGGCAACCTGAGCAATATTTCTTATTCTGAAATTCAAGCTCCATCATATGATGTACATACGATGATACATTAAAACAGTCTGTTCTTGTCAGATTTTGTACTATCTCAGTCATCTTATTTGTTATATGTAACATGAACATGTTTTGCAGTCTAGAAGTGATCCATTATTCGTAATGTAGAAAGGTGGAGCAGTAAGTTCCGTCATTCTCCTTGCATCAGATGTTCAGCATCCTTTATTTTCTTGAATGCTTTACTTTGCATGTGATTCCATAAGATTTATATTCCTGAATATGATTATTATGGCAGTAACCAGTAGTTCCTGCTATAAATCGTAATATTTTGGTGGCACTTCTGATGTATTAAAATGTGTGGGACTGTTAGCATGATATAAGAATATAATCTTGCATTTTGGTGCAATGGCAAATATTTGTGAAAATTGTAGTGTTTACCCCATGAAACTGAGGGGATAAAATTCTTCAAGGATTATCAAAACTTTATTCATTAGAATTTGTTTTCCCAATGAAGCACACATGCAATATATGGTCCTGAGCTAATGTTGACTCTACATAACTGCCTACTGATACTCTTCCCTAACTGAACTAAATGATGAACCAACTGATGCTAGTAAGTAACACTGCTACTCTGTATAATTGCCTACTGATACTCTTGTTCGCTAAGTGTGCATCAGTTAGCCTTATATCTACTCTGCTACAAGAAATTATCCATGAGGAATGACTCTAATATATGGCTCTGATACTACATATCCCTGGTACATGTGTACTACCTCTAATACTGCATATATCACTAATACATGGGTATGTATCACCTTGTTTTCCGAAGTCAATTATTTACGAGATTTCAAAGTCAAGTCAGTACACTAGCTGTAGGTTATTGAGTATGCAGCAAGCTGCAGGATTGAAGTGTAGGGATCTATAGCAGCTACAGGTAGTATGTAGCCTACGGGAGGAGCATAGTATAAGGGGTATGTGTGCAGACAACTTAGGGTGTGTGTGTGTGGCATTTAGTTTCTTGCCTCTTTTCTTCTTTCAGCCATTTCTTCACGTTTAAAATTGAAGAGTGCACTACTTTGCTTTACTTCTACCTTAGCTGAACCAGTAACCTGTTGAGGCCTACATCAAATGGTTTTTTATTCAAAATTTTATGCATATATGAAAGCAGTTTTTCTATAAGTATTATAGTTCAATTTACCTGTTTACAGGTTGGTGTACATCCATTTCACAATTTTTAGATGTTAAATTAGCCAGAATAACACCCTTCTTTGCTTGTAGATCCTTAACACTTCTCTTATATTGTATTATTTTCCTCACTAACCTTTGAGATTTATAATATAGTCAGTTATCAGTATATCTCCAAATCGGGACTAAGATTTATCACTAACCTTTGAGAATAATAATATGGGATGTTAGTCATTCTGGATTCTTGTGGCATTGTTATGCAAGATTCAAACACTTGGTCCTCTTATATTAGCATACATGAATGACAGATTCAAACACTTGGTCCTCTTGTATTAACATACATGAATGATTGAATGTAAATTTGTGATCACCATAAATGGCTGACTATGAAGAAAGCTATAGAGATCCCAAGGTGTAATTAAACCTCATGTAGTGCGTGCAGGCCCATGCGGGAGCTATAATTATCAAATGGTTTGATACACAGAGTATTAGTTGTCTAGGATACTTTATTATCATGTTTTGGCTAACCCTCATTGGATAAATTAATGCCCAAACGATGGACTTTATTATTGACACATATTATTCAAACAACATCCTAATAAATCTTAGGAGTGCACAAATTTTAAGGTGAATTCATCCCAACCATATATTTTGTCTGTGTAGTTTATTTATGAGTAGTTAAAAATCGAAGTAGTTAAGTGATTTATGGGCACATAGTGATACCAAGAAGATGTTTTTTGCTGGCCAACAAAGTTGGGTTGGGTAATGGGACCATTTTATTGTATTTCAGGTATGGTTAAGCCCAAAGTTCTATATGTTATTATATGGATTTCTTGTATTTGATTTTGATGTGCTTTCCTAATATTTTGTTCAGGATGCAGCTGTGACAAAGTTGGGTATCGTACCAAGCCTCGTAAAATCCTAGAAGAGTTGCAAGTGTATGGAAGGACTTGATTGGCAAGGATCAGGTATATTATTAAGAGTATTTGATCACTTCCAACCAACTTCTGTTGTTGTTGAAGAGAAAATAATTTTTTTTTTGCTACCACTGGGGAGGCATTGGATGTTTATGTGACTTGTAGCTTTCTTCATGATCCTATTATAAGCTAATTATTGAATGTTGTGGTGGGATAGAGCTTTCCTCTTCTTACATTCAAGGAAGCATGATGCAACCACAATGCATTCAGAATCTTCAGCACACTATGAACAAGGGATCCCTTTGAGTTTTACTACTAAAATATGCTCTATTAGCGATGTAAATTTAGCGACGTTAGTATAAGTCGCTAAATTGTGCACATTAGCGACGTTTAATATAAACGTCGCTAATAGTCTCTACTAGCGACAAAAATAGCGACGTGACAACGACCTATATTAGTTACATGAGCTAGTCGTCGCAAAATGTCGCTATGACGTCGCTAATAGTGACTAATTTAGCGACGTTAGGATGAACGTCGCTAAATTCTGATTAAATTCCCCCCAACAATTTATTTCCCCCATTTTACTCTCTCTTCTCCCCCCTCCGACGCTCTCACTCTCTCCGGCGACTCTCCTCTCTCTCTCCGATACGTGACTCTCCCCCTCACTCTCTCTCTCTCTCTATTTTGGTTGTTGGTGGTTGGTGGTTGGGGGGTGCGGGTGGCTCGGAAGGAGGGGCAGGGGAGATGCGGGTGGTTGGGGGGTGAGTGGGGGGTGGCTGGAGGGTGGGGCAGGGGGGTAAGGGAGGCTGGGGGTAAGGAGGAAGGCTGGGGGAAGGGGAGCTAGGGTTAGGGTTCGGGTTAGTGTTGGGTGTGGGGGGAGGGGCGGGGAGTGAGGGCGGCTGGGGGAGGGGAGCAGGAGGGTGGGGGCGTGGGTGTGAGGGCAGCAGTGGGGTGGGGGCGGCTGGAGGACGGAAGCATGGAGGAGGGTTAGGGTTCGGGTTAGGATTCGGGTTCGGGTTAGGGTTAGGGGTGGTTGGTGGGGGAGGCGACTGGGAAAGGGAGGGGGCTGGTGGAGGAGGGGGGCTGGTGGGGGAGGGGTTAGGGATAGGATTAGGGGTGGTGTAGGGGGGAGGGGGACGGGGGGCTTGGTCAGGGGCACCGATAGTGCCAAAAAATCTGATAATTTAGTAATAATTATTTGTTTTCTGACACCGAAAAATGTGATACTCTGATTCGAAAACAGCAATAGTGTCGATATTTGTAACAAGTAGTTCTGTTGGTTGGTTAATTGGTAACATGGTGATCAGGACATATAGTCCTTACAGCCATTCGACTGGCGAGGCAGAAACTATGTAGCCGTAGATAAAGTTGACTATCCTCCGACCCTCATCCCTCGGCAATGATGATACGACAATATATCACTATATCTTTTAGTAGTAGATGATGTCTTAGTATTACATTATGTGGGTTCATCTTGATTCTGTTATATACTTTAGATACTATATTCGATAAGAACATATACTACACCATATGTACAGAACAGTGATGATTCACACTAATGTATGCTAGAATGAATTTTGGGTTGTGTTCTGAGCCATCCGTTCTCATACCTAAAACAGATATGAATTAGTACTGTCTGTCAATCTTTGTTTTTGTATTTTCGGTGAACCCAGGGATTGGATTCTGTATTTTATATTTTGGATGCTGTATTTTGGCTCCAGCTCCAGCACCAGCTCCAGCTCCAGCTCTATTTGCATTTATCTACGGTACGACATGGTGATCAAGACATAGTCCCTGCAGCCATTCGACTGGCGAGGCAGAAACTATATAGCCGTAGATAAAGTTGACTATCCTTCGACCCTCATCCCTCGGCAATGATGATATGAAAACCTATCACTATATCTTATATAGTAGTAGATGATGTCTTAGTATTATATTATGTGAGTTCATCTTGATTCTGTTACATTCTTCAGATACTAGATACGATAAGAACATATACTACAACATATGCACAGAACATAGACGATTCTCACTCATATATGCTAGAATGAATTTTGGGTTGTGTTCTGAGTCATTCGTCCCCACACTTGTCAATTAAGCATGAGAAATATATCGTTGAAGAACATAAAACTTGTGGTCGTTACTGCAGAAAGTACGGACTGACATGAACTGACGCATGAAAAGGAGGAGATCAAAGCTGTAACAAGTAAAGTTGTGTTTTGGATGTTCTACTCTTGTAAGCTCTTTGTTCACAAAGCAAGATACAATGAATACAGAACAAGTATCGAGTTTATAACTCTTGTAAGCTCTATACTTGAGTTATGAACTCGATACTTGTTCTGTATTCTTTAATTATAGCTTGCTTTGTGAACAAAGAGTTTACAAGAGTTCTTTTTTCAAAGCATAACTTTACTTGTTCCAGCTTAGAGCCCCTCATTTTTGTGCGTCAGCTTATGTCGGTCTTCACTTTCTGCAGTAACTTCCTCCAATTAATCTCCATCCCTTGGCAATGATGATACGATAACCTATCTTGATTCTGTTATTATAGTAGATGATATCTTAGTATTACATTATGCGGGTTCATCTTGATTCTGTTATATCCTTCAGATACTAGATTCGATAAGAACATATACTACACCATATGTACAGAACATAGATGATTCACACTAATGTATGCTAGAATAAATTTTGGGTTGTGTTCTGAGCCATCCGTTCTCACACTTAAAATAGATATGAATTAGTACTGTGTGTCAATCTTTGTTTTTGTATTTTCGATGAACCCAGGGATTGGATTCTGTATTTGTATTTTAGATTTGTATTTTATATTTTAGATTCTGTATTTTGGCTCCAGCTCCATTTGCATTTATCTACGGTACGGCATGGTGATCAGGACATAGTTTCTGTAGCCATTCGACTGACGAGGCAGAAACTATATAGCCATAGATGAAGTTGATTATCCTCCGACCCTCATTCCTCGGCAATGATGATACGATAACGTATCACTATATCTTTTAGTAGTAGATGATGTCTCAGTATTACATTATGTGGGTTCATCTTGATTCTGTTATATCCTTCAGATACTATATTCGATAAGAACATAGACTACACCATATATACAGAACATAGATGATTCACACTAATGTATGCTAGAATGAATTTTGGATTGTGTACTGAGCCATCCTTTCTCACACTTGGCAAAAAATTGAATATTCTGTATTTTATCTGCTTTCAAAAATGTACTCAACCGAGATGATGGTTCCTTTAGTTAGCGTGCTTATGTTACAATTATATTCTTTATGAATATCGATTTTACCAGATAGCACCCATGACCCGAGCAGCGGCACGTCGTTTGAGGGAAACACTGAATGCTGAGGTGGCTCCTCCTACTGTTAAGGAGGAAGTGGCACCGGTAGCTAGTGAGATCGGAAGTTCTACTCATCTAGCACCTGCAGTAGACTGCATCTCTCCTGGCGTCGTCGATCCCACTTATTCGAAGTGGTTGCGTGATCGTATCACTGAGCGTTTGCGTGAGCTGCGTAGTTGTCATTAGCTATTAGTACTTATTTGTATTAGACTATCTGTATTGGATTGTGTTTGTATTAGACTATTTGTATTGGACTACATATATGAATTAGTACTGTGTCAATCTCTGGATTGTATCTCCAGCTCCATTTGCATTCTAGATTCTGTATTTTGTATTTTAGATTCTGTATTTTGGCTCCAGCTCCAGCTCCATTTGCATTAATCTACGGTACGACATGGTGATCAGGACATAGTCCCTGCAACCATTCGACTGGCGAGGCAGAAATTATGTAGCCGTAAATAAAGTTGACTGTCCTCCGACCCCCATCCCTCGGCAATGATGATACGACAACCTAGCACTATATCTTTTAGTAGCAGATGATGTCTTAGTATTACATTATGTGGGTTCATCTTGATTCTGTTATATCCTTCAGATACTATATACGATAAGAACATATACTACACCATATGTACAGAATATAGATGATTCACACTAATGTATACTAGAATGAATTTTGGGTTGTGTTCTGAGCCATCCGTTCTCACACTTGGCAAAAAATTGAATTTTCTGTATTTTATCTGCTTTCGAAAATGTACTTAAACGAAATGGCACATGTTCTCACAGATGGTACCTAAGACCCGAGGATCTCGCTTGAGGGAGGCACAGATGGCTGCTCCAGAGAGCAGTTCTACTGAGAGAGCTGCTCCAAAAGTAATTCCTAAAGCCTTATTTCCAGAAGACTTATTTCTGACAACTGATATTTAATGAATATTTGATTTGATGGATATATCTCCTCTGGATATTGTGATGGATATTTGTTTTGATGGATATATCTTCTTTGGATATTGTGATGGATATTTGTTTTTTGGTGTGTGATGCATATTGGTTTGTGTGATGTGTGATGTATATTGGTTTGTATGATGTGTGATGTGTGATGCATATTGTGATGTTCCGAGAGGCTTGAGGAGACGACCAATTATTTTTGGTCTATTCTGGATTATATTGTGCGTGTCGGTGTTGAGTGTTCCACTGAAGGGGTCGGCGAACCCAGGGATTAGATTATATATTTTGGATTGGATTGGATTCTGTATTTTGGATTGTACATTTGCATTCTGGATTCTTTTTTTAATTTTTTTCAATTTAGCGACGTTTGTAGCGACGTTTATATTTGTCGCTAACTGTTAGCAACGTATATAAAGGTCGCTAGAAACATCGCTAAATTGTTGACGTGGCAAACAATCTGATGCCACCACATCGTCGCTAATGTGTCGCTAATCGGCAACCACAAAAAATGTCGCAAATAATGTCGCTATTTAGCGACGTTATTAGCGTCGCTAACTAAAGTCGCCATAGCGACATTTTGCGACATTTCTTGATTAGTGACACGCTATTTTTTGTCTTTTCCAAAACGTCGCTAATTTAAGTTAGCGACATTTTGGCCGAGATTAGCGATGTTTTGGAACGTCGCTAATCTGACAAATTTTTGTAGTGTTTAGAGTTTTGAACTAATTTGTTCTTCACACTCTTTATACTATAACAGTAACTGTATTGACATATGCATTATATTCGTTTAGAAGCCTGATGCCCAACTTTGAGTTGGAGAAGTGGATTTGTTTCCTCCCTACTTGGAGAAGAGGATTTTTTCTTCACATAATGCTAGTTTATAAAGGAATGGTATGAAATTTTGCTAGTTCTTTTTACATGATTAATGTTAATACAACATGATACTAACTTTATCACATGTTGAACCATATATGTAAGATGAGTAACTCTCTAGTTTTCTTTCAACTGTGCTTTCAAATCCATTTATTTGAATGGGTACATGAAAATACAAAGAATGACTATCGACATGATGATAGTAAATTTCTATCAACAGAACCTGAGAAGACATGAAAATATAATTCAAGGAACAATTGGCAGATAGATACCACGAATCTTGGCAGGATTAAAGTAAAAGTCCTACCTATTATTTCCTCTTTCATGAATCTTTCTTATTGTAAGACATAATACCTAAGAATGACAATTGATTCAGACCAGGTGCTTATTAACAGATAAGTTCGGTGGAGATAGAGCGCATATGCAATAGAGCGGATGAAAGCATCCTAGAAACAACCGCGATTAGCATTAAGTCAAGAGCTGGAGCACCGAATAGATGGTTGTCTTGGTTATAATAAAGCATGGTTCATCAACCTGTGATACCAATCATTTGAGGCAGCCCCAATTATTTGAGGCAACATCGGTCCCGATTGTAGACTTCTTCCTTTGCAGACCCAACTTAAGATAGTTTCTTTATATAATAATTTGTAGTAGCAACAACATTAGAGAGTTTTTTAAAGTGTACAATTATATTTTCGTTGTTGATGTTATTTATTATTTGTAATTTTTAATTTATATACTTTTTTGACATTTTATAAAGATTAACTTTTGGAAAATCTTATTACTTGTTTTGTATTAAGTTGATATCTACGGTTGATTTAATAGAGCTCTTGGATGTTGATTCAGGGTATGTTTAAAAATCTTGCACCATTTATTATGTTGTTTCAATAGAGGAATAATCAGATTTATGGTTCAAACTAAAAAATGGAAAGCAAAATTAAAACTAAAAAAATAGAAACATTAATAAAGCGTTTCAAAACTAGCCCCGAGAACAATGCAAAAGCATTACAAATTACATTTAGGAACAAGCCTAAAGCGTTTCAAAATGATATTTAGAAACGTTTCAAACGGTGTTCCAAAAATAATTTAGTAACGCATTATATGTGTTCCAAAATATGTTTTAGGAACATCTTATAAATGTCCCAGAATTAATTTAGAAACGCTTTATAATCGTTGCAAAAATTGCAACGCCACTTTTAGGAACAGTTATGATATGTTCCTAAAATTATTAGGAACATATAAAAATTGTTCCTAATTGCCTTTTTTGGTGTAGTGTTAGTAGCAGTTAGCCATAATTACAAAAACTTTCAACCAAATCGAGATTGTGTCACACACGTCAACTATAACTTAACTTGAGGTAAGTACTTGTTGATGCTTTCATGTGCATTTACTTTATATTGTTATATTTCACTAATACATGATATTCCCGTGTCTTGACTGTTGACACACACGAGAATTGAGTGATGGACTAATGTCCATGTTTTCTATTGTTATCGTGATCGTTATCGTGACAGTGTCTACATGATCATGAGGTATGGATGTTGGAGGGGTACAATTATTAGGCACGTGGACAAAGTCTGATTGTATTATTGGCAACTCTCCCGTTTACGTCGGGGGGGGGGCGTTTAAAACCTCATCGTTCGCCCAAGCCGTCCATGTGTAGGAACGTTGTACTTCTCATGACACGTGCACTATTATTGATTACATGAGTCTCTGTCTTTTTATACTTGCTACTTTCTTATTAGTTTATCATCTTATATGTTTTCTTGTCCATATTGTTCATGTTTTTCTTGATCATTTTTTTCATGTTTAGTGTTACATTGCTTTATTTTGTATTTGTATTGTGTTGGCTAAACTTGTACTTGTTCTAATCCTGACTGGATATATTTTTTAATTAACATATTCTTGATAACTTTCTATCTTGCTTTGGGTTCCTTCGGATGGAGTTAGAGGAATCTTATAGGCCAACTATATATTCTAGTTAGATTAGATGGTTCTTGAATTTAAATAATTTAGCGGGTTTGTTCCTGAATAGTATTTTGATATATTAATAGAATTGTAAATTGAATAGTTATTTTGAATGAGCAAATAAACAATTTTTATGTGTAAATATTATGTTGATGATTGTTATTGAGATCTAGACAGCGTACTACCACTGATACTGCAGCGTAGGCTGGACTTAGCCATATACTTGTATTCCGAAAAGCGAAAGCGGATTGTGACAAGTTTTTATGGTCATGCAGGTCAGTTTTTGCAAATTTGTGCGAACTTTTGGTAGTACCAATATAGTCATACTAGTGCGAGCCTGCGACTAGGAAGTACTCATTCACAATTAGGATTGATTTAATTTTCGGAGAATGGCTAGAGCTAGGAATCCCTTATTCAATTTGACTGTTGGGTAGTTAAGGTTGCTACATTGACCATGTGATTTAGCCAAGGATTTATTGAATTCTAAACGTCATTAGATAACTTCCATAGAAGGATATATTATTGTGGTTTACTAGGAAGGTAGGACCAAAGATGGGTAGACTATTCGTTTGGTAAATTAAGACTTCTTAGGATTCTTCCTAATCTTGATCATTTGTGTAATTTTAATTTTCCTTCTCTAAACATCGCCATATCTTAAGGGTCCGTATTGATTATTTATTTCCCATTGCCATAAGTAATTATTTTTCTAATATTAAATATTATTTTCCATCCATTGAGTTTTGAGCCTAACTTGATTCAATTATCCATATATTACTCCCAAGTCATTTTTTGTTGAAATTCAAGACATATATGTTTTTCCTCAATCCTCGAATATTAGAGAAATAAAAATTAGAAATTTTTACTTCTTTTGTGTTTTTCCCTTTTTCCTAATCGATCTTTTTATTTTCAAAATTGATACTTTCACTTCAAGGATAGATACTTACACTTATCATATCATAATAATCTTGGAACTTGCTTGAAATTCTTGAATCTCCTTTAAAAAATTTATGAATATAGTTGAAAGAATATTCGGTGACTGACAATGGCAAGGCAGATGCGTACTGTCGCCATTTATTTGAATTATGTAGACTGCAGATTTACTACAGCCAGCAGCGCACTGGCAAGGAATGACCCTTAAGTTGAAATAATCTCAAGTAAGCGTAGGTTATCGAATAATATTAAAACTATGTCCTGATTACATAATTTGATCCTTTGAATTGTTATGTCAATATTGGATAGAGTTGACAGAGTATTCGATAATGTATCCTTATTTGAGTCATGAAACCAAGAGTTTACTGCAGCCAGATGTACACTGGCAAGGTATAAATTTTTGGAAAATAACTTCGGATATGCTCACGGTTTTTAGATACTATAGAGACTATATTTTTTAGCATATGACTATTAATTTTCCAAAATTGATTTGTTGCCTTATTTGTATTACTATCTTCTCAATAAACTGGTAGATCTTTCTTTCTTATATTTTCTATTTAAGAATCGTCATTAGTTTATTCCTAGTAATCATTTAAAACCGATTACTATATTTGATTCTCTTCCACTAGATTCATAATCGTATTTGAATTTTGAATCTATGGTCGTGTTAAGTAGCGGATCGTGCCGAAACGATTTCGAATTGATCATTCTTAAACGATTTTGATCACCACTAGACAATTTTGCTTATATTTTGATCATGCTATTCGCATCTTTTCTTTCGATTCTATCTGCGATTATGCCTGACTAACTGATCATAAATCGTATTATTTTCTTAATTATATTTTGTCGTACTTATTCGTAACGATTGATTGTATCATCTTTTTTATTATATTCTTAGTCGTGTCTAATCGTGCCCTTTAAAATTTTAAGGACAAAAATTTTCTGAGGTGGATAGATTTGTAAGTCCACTTTTCGAATTTTTTATTTTTTATTTATTTTTAGTTTTAAAGATTTTTCGATACAAAAAAATGTTTTTACTTTATTTTAATTCTATAAAATATATTTCTATTGTCGAAGGATTTGCCAAACTATTTTAAATTTGATTTTGTTTATAAAAAGATATACTTTGAAACTTATTATTTTCTATTATCAATTACCTTTAAATTTATATTTAAAAAATCTATTTTTAAATATTATTGAATTTAGATATGGTCAATTTTAAATTAGAATTGTATTTAGTCTTAATTAATCAATTATTGTTTTTTATTATTTTAGAAGATATTTGTATTTATGAAAATATATATTTAGGAATATTTGAATTATTCTTATCAATATTTTTTATATTTGATTTTATGAAACCTATTTTAAAGATTATTTAAAATGTTAGATATTACTTTAAAGTAATATTATTGTGATTAATTATTGATTGGGATTGGGTCAAATCTATAATTTAATTCACGGAAGGATTTAATTCATTGAATCTAATCCTTCCTTATTTAGGAAATCTCACATCGCATATATAATGGGAAGCCTCCCTTTGTTTTTTCCCACAAACCTAATTTTATTATGATTAATTATGAATTGGGATTTGATCTGTATAGATTTGAGATTGATTTGATTTGAATTTAATGGAAAGATTTATTCATTAGATTCTTGACCCTTCCAAATTAGAAAATTGAGTCAATCTCAATCTATTTAAGGAGTCCTTATTCTTCTCCCAAAATCAAAACCCTTACAATCTAAACCTAATTAAGTAATAATATCCACTATATATAACTATTGAACCTATGTCATCTTCCATATTTTCTTTTCCAAAATTTGTCATAAATTTGGCCTCATTTTTTGAAGCTATAGCAACTTCTCGAGGCTGTTGCGACCAACTCCTGACTCTGTTTTACCTCCAAAGTTTTTATAGAACCGTATTTAGGTTAGCTTTCAAAATCTATAATTTGTTTTCTAAAATTTTATGTATAAATGTTTGGAGAATTATTTGAGCGTCGGTTGTCCAAAAATTTATGCGTCATACTATTTTCAAGATTTTGGAAGATTTCGAACTCCGTTTTGTGATCCATTTAAAGTTTTGGAAAGCTGACACGAAGATCTACAACATATAATTTTTCTAGAAATTTATAAATTTGTTTATTATTTTATTTATTTTATTCAACTCAGATTTGACCAGTAATTCAGAGAATTAGTAGCGGTTAGCCATAATTACTACAACTTTCAACCAAATCGAGGTTGTGTTACAGTCGTCAACTACAACTTAAATTGAGGCTAGTACTTGTTGATACTTTCTTTTGCATTTACTTTATATTGTTATATTTTACTAATACATGATATTCTCGTGTCTTTACTGTTTACACACACGAGAATTGAGTGATTGACTAATGTCCATGTTTTCTATTATTATCGTGATCATTATCATGACAGTGTCTACATGATTGTGAGGTATGGATATTGGAGGGGTACAATTACTAGGCACGTGGACAAAGTTCGACTGTATTGTTGGCAACTCTCCCGTTTACGGGGGCGGGCCATTATAACCTCATCATTCGCCCAAGCCGTCCATGTGTAGGAACGTTGTACATCTCATGGTATGTGCACTATTATTGATTATATGAGTCTCTGTCTTTTCATACTTTCTACTTTCTTATTAGTTTATCATCTTGCCTGTTTTCTCGTTCATATTATTCATGTTTCCCTTGATCATTGTTTCCATGTTTAGTGTTATATTGCTTTATATTATATTTGTATTGTGTTGGCTAAACTTGTACTTGTTCCAATCCTGACTGAATATATTTTTTAGTTGACAGATTCTTGACAATTTTTAGGTTCCTTCGGATGGAGTTAAAGATATCTTGGAGGCCAACCATAGATTCTAGTTAGATTAGATGGTTCTTGAATTTAAACATTTTAGCAGGTTTGTTCCCGAATAGTATTTTGATATATTAATGGAATTATAAATTGAATAGTTATTGTGAATGAGCAAATAAATGATTTTTGTGAGTAAATATTATGTTGATGATTGTTATTGAGGTCTAGACAGCATACTACCGCTGATACTGCATAGGTTGAACTTGGCCACGTACACATACTCGAAGATGCTGAAAAGTCTCTGTATCTCGGTTGTTCAAAGTATACAAAGCTATCAAGATTGATGAGATTGTATAACATTAAAGGAAGATTTGGGTGGTATGATAGTAGCTTTTCAGAGTTTTTGAAAAGTCTTCATGAAAGTTTTCCAACACAAAATGCAATACCTTCATCAACGTATGAGGCTAAGAAAATGATGATAGCTCTGGGTTTGGAATATAAGAAGATACATGCATGTCCCAATGATTGCATACTTTATAGAAAGGAATAAAGCAATTTATCGAAATGTCCCACTTGTGGAACATCAAAATGGAAGAAGGCAACTGATGATCCATATCAAGTTTTTAGTAAAAAAAAGTTCCTGGCAAACTTCTATGGTATTTTCCTCTCATTCCCTGGTTTAAACGGATGTTTCAATCCTCGAAGACAGCAAAGAACTTAACTTGGCATGCTTATAAAAGAGTTGTTGACTGCAAACTTTGTCATCCTACAGACTCTGCATCATGGAAGCTAGTTGACCACAAGTAGCCAGATTTTGCGAAAGAACCTAGAAACCTTCGATTAGCTTTTTCAGCTGATGGCATAAATCTACATAGGTCCCTTAGTAGTAAGTACAGTTGTTGGCCAGTTATATTGGTTACCTATAATCTACCATCGTGGTTGTGCATGAAAAGAAAATTCATGATGTTGTCGATATTGATGTCAGGTCCAAACCAGCCGGACAATGATATTGATGTTTATTTAGCACCATTAGTTGAGGACTTAAAACTTTTATGGGAAGAGAGAGAGTTGATGCTTATAATGCACAAAATAAAGAGTTCTTTACTTTAAAGGCCGTATTGTTGTGGACCATCAACTATTTTCTTGCATATGAAAATCTTTCTGGTTGTACTACCAAGGGGTGTTATGCTTGCCTTATACGCGGAAAATGATACTTATGCGCCTAGAGTAAAACATAGTGGTAAAAATATGTATACTGGCACAAGGAGGTTTCTCCTACGACACCATCTATATCGCACTCAAAAGAAAGTTTTCAATGGTAAGCAAGAATTTTGCGATCCTCCAACACCATTGAGCATAAAAGATATATTAGACAAGGTTGGTGAAATTTTGAACTCATGGGAAAACAAACATGGAAAGTGTAAAGCATCACAGTTAGGTGAAAGAAGATGGATGAAGAAGAAGTCAATCTTATTTACACTTGACTATTGGGAACACTTGTATATCTGACAACACTCGACGTTATGCACATCGAAAATAATGTTTGTGAGAGCATATGTGGTACATTGCTTAACATTCCTGGAAAGACAATAATGGAGTCATTGCTCGTCTTGATATTGTGGATGAGGGTCTAAGGACAAAACTAAAACCTAATTTGGCAAGAAACGTACTTATTTGCCATGTGCCTGTTATACATTGATAAAGGATGAAAAGAAGATATTTTGTCAAACACTGTTAGACATAAAGGTTCCTGAAGGTTACTCTTCGAATATCATAAATATTGTCTCAATGCAAGATTCAAATCTTTATGGTCTCAAATCCCATGATTATCATGCACTAATGCAATAACTACTACCTGTGACAATCTGTTCAATTTTGCCTAAGCCGGTTAGATTTGCTATTACTTGGTTTTGCTTCATCTTCAATGCAATTTGCAAGAAAGTGGTAGATGTGAATAAGCTAAACGATATTCAAAATGATTTTGTGGTCACATTATGCATGTTAGAAAAGTACTTTCCACCATCTTTCTTTGACATTATGGTCCATTTAACTCTCCATCTTGTTGCATAAGTCAGGATATGTGGATCTATTTTTTGACATGGATGTATCCTTTTGAAAGGTGTATGAAACCCTTGAAGGGTTATGTGTGCAATCATAACCGTCTTGAAGGATGCTTTGCAGAATGTTACATTACAAGAGAAGCAATAGAATTTTGTAGCGAGTATCTATCATATGTTGAGGCAGTAGGAAATCCACTTGCACGGAAGGGAAACGTTAAAGATGGCAAACCTTTGCCTGAAGGTCGTATTATATCAGTTGATCAAGAAGAATGGCAACAAGCCCATTTATATATTTTAGAGAATACAGATGAAATTCAACCTTATATTGAGCAAGCATCTTTATCATGAATTTTCTATTTATTCATTGTATGAAAATTGTTAGAAAATTATATTATAAGTTGTTATGATGTCTTGACAGTGAGCATATAGAGTGGTTACAATTACAACATCCCCTTAATCTAAAAATTAAAAGTGGTTTCAGGATAAACACAATCAGACATTTATCTATTGGTTATAGGAGAATGCAGAAGTTGTAGCAATATTATTATAGTTATACTCTACTTATTCAAATTTTTAGTTTGATTTTAATAAATCTGAACCTTCGTAGGTTGGCGGTGAATTTAATAAAATAAGATATTTTGTAAACTGTAAAGTGGATAGCACAAGGTCCTAGCCACCATGTGCTTAAATGTTCTGGCTATGTTATTAATGGTTGTCGCTATCATACGAAGGGTCGTGACATCGCTCGAGTTATCCAAAATAGTGGAGTTAGTCTTGTAGCTACGACAATACAGATCGCAAGTTCGAAAGATAAGAATCCTATAGTAAGGGACGTGTTTCTATGGAGTTATCACAGAAATATGGGAGCTTGATTACCACAGTTTCAACATTCCAGTATTTAAGTGCAATGGGTTGAAAGTAAGGGTGTTAAGGTTGATGAACTTGATTTCACATTGGTGGACCTTAATCGAGTTGGGTACAAATCAGATTCTTTTATTTTAGCTTCGCAGGCCAAGCAAGTATTTTATGTAAAAGACCAACTTAATCCTTAATGGTCTGTTGTTTTATCCATGGGTCAAAAAGACTATCTACACAAAGAAGATGATGAAGATCTGGACAAGATGATGGAACATTATCCCTTTTCTAATGCATCGTTGAATAGTGATATATTATTTGATGTTGGGGATGATGATAATATGTGTTATAAAAGAGTAGGTTGTGAAGGAGTTTGGGTTGATAAGTAAATGTTGGACACAAGTTTCTTATCATATTTGACATTATTGAATTCTGTTTTTTGAACTCTTACGATTACTTCAGTCTATTTTTACTGATACAATCCACTTATTTTGTTTAACATATATAGTAAAATCTCCTCTACTTATTTCTTTGACATATATAGTTTGATCCAACATACTAGTATATTATTTTATAGTCTTTTTTGGCCACCTTGCAGACATCAAGCATGTCTAATATGACACCTTCCAATAATAACAAAAAGAGGGCATCAAAAGAGGTACGCATCCTAGTAAAGCAGTTTTTTTTACGAAGCATGCTTGCAATAGAATCATTTGGCAATAATGCATGTGTTCAAGAGGACATCAAAAGAGCAATGTTGTGCTGCTAATGCAACTGTAATGTAACTTGTAGATTTCTATCCCTTCTCACTACATATCCTACTGCACAAGTATCAGTCCTTATAGTTCACTGTAAACTGCTACTATGTACACATGTGCTCTTATACTACTGCTAATATTGATGCTTTATCCTACGTTGTTGCACTACTGCAGGTTCCTATCTCTTCATTAGCTCTAATTTAGATGGACTTGCTTTACTAAGAGTAGTGTCAAAGAAGAAAAAAACAAAAGATTTTCCTATCTTTTCATTAGCTCTGATTTAGATGGACTTGTTTTACTAAGAGTAGTGTCAAAAGAAGAATATACAAAATATTTTCCTATCTCTTCATTAGCTCTGATTTAGATGGACTTGTTTTACTATCTCTGATTTGAGTGATCTTGCTCTTATTTTCCTATCTCTGATTTAGATGGACTTGTTTGAATTGCTGGGCTTTTGGTATCTGAAAAGGCATATAGTACTCTTCTTAGTTCCGTGCTTGTTTGAATCATTGAGGTAATAGCTAATTTCTTAAGATCAAGTCAGCTATGTTATGTCAAATAAAAGGCAATTGTATGAGATAAAGGCATGAGAGAAGAGATGCTTTCTTGTTGGAAGTATATGTGAATATGTTATGAACAGACTGCAATTTTGTCATATTATTTCAGAACAAAACATTTCATTAATAGCAATGTTTGATTTTGCTCGTCATTTGGAAGATGTAATGTTCATCGAGTTACTTTACAGTTCAATGGTTGCTATTTAGGCGGCTGATGCATTAAGTTCAGGTCAAGATGTATCTCATCTGCTCATGTGAAGAGGTATTTAATTGTTAGGTGCAAAAAACGGTGGTGATTACAATGTTGTAAAAGTCTTGCCCATAATTTAACCTACTGATGAAATGGTCATTTCTAGAAGAACTGGTACCAAGATATATAGACCCCTGGAAGTATGTTGGGAGCTCTTAGTTCATAATATATTCAATCTTGCATAGTAGGTAGTTCTTAGTTCATATGTATTCACTCTTTCATAGCAAGTTGTCTTTTCTCTTGCAAGGTTACGAAAAACAAATTTAGATCTACTCTTTTCTTCAGTTTATGCCCTTGTTGATCATGATAATAATAAAATATTTCCAAGAGGAAATTAATGAAGTTAGAATATTTTGAGCTTAAAATATTCTTTAACTTTGAGTTCTCCTGACTAGTTATGATTTTTGATCTTTTAATATGGACTTTATTTCTGAGCTTACAATATTTTGGGTACAAATTGTTCTTGATTTGGTTTAGTTGTGGTGAATTGACGGGGGGAGTTTATTTTTCTACTGCTAATACTGATACTACTGCTAATACTGTAAGAGAATCCTTTGGCAGATTTCTATCTCCTCTTATACTACTGCTAATACTGTAAACTTCTACTCTCTTACACATGCTTGTTTTTTCACAGGTTATAGAGATGAACCCTCCCTAAGTGGAGGAAGTCCAAAAGCAATAAGAGGTCCTAAAAAAATAGAAAGAACTATCAAGCGAAGAAGTGACGGAATGAAAAAAATTGTCATATTCAATGAGGCCGTACAGCTTATTAGGGATGCCGGGGCAGAATATGTCAGCTTGATTGGGGTTATTGCACATTCTATGATAACCATTATTTATGACGATTGGCAAAAAGTCCCTCAAAATATTAAAAAAATGCATAGTCCTCGGTGGAGGTAACTTTTATTTATGTAGAAAAAATTATTTTGAGTTTATTGATTAGTACTTATTAGTTCTAAATTGTAGTAATCTTCATATACATCAATCTTTTATCGTCGATCCAAGAGCTAAAAAGATTTCATGCAAATAATAGGTGTTGCGTCAAAATCATTCCGACATACATTGACAGATTATATTCTTGCAAATATGGACAATCTTGTAGTTCTTAAAATCCTCCTCGAAGCTATGATTTTATCAATCAAAATGAATGGTCCAACTTTGTGACATCTCGTCTTTCTAACGACTTACTAATGTTAAATATGTTTAACTTTGCAACTTTAGAAATTCTTACTTACCATAAAAAAAATTATATCATTTCAGTCCCGACGGAAAGAGCAACAAAGCTGGAGAATGAAGCATGTATATAACCATAGGCTAAGTCGAAAAGGCTATGCCAATTTAAGAGAAAAAATTGTAAGTGATCTAATAATAAGTTTTATATATCTCATTTGGAATTTGAAGTCATTATTTTATAGAATATTTATTTTATATAAAGAGTTTTCCTAAATAACATAAGAAAAACGGTACATATATGAGGAGCAAGTAGATCGATGTTTGTTTTGGAAGCTAGCTCGAAAAAAGCAAAAGCGGGATGTAGGCACCAGTTCTAAAAAAAATACTAGAGGGTAATAATGAAGATGATGCTCCATCGATAGGATATGATCCAGTCACACAAGTAATGGTGGATAAGATTGTAAGCAAGTCTAAATTGTATTTTATTTTCATTCTTTTTGTACAACTTGATATTAAGATGCTAACATAAATTCCTTCTTTTTATATGATAAAGTGAAGAAAAAAGTTCTTGAGAGTTGTTCATTCCTCAAAACATAGATACTTTTGGATATGTAATGGAGAGGCCCGAGCACAGTGGTCATGTTATGGCCATGGGGAAATATGTCACCCCAAGATCCTTTTTCAACACTCCTAAAACTCCGAGTGGTTAGGAGGAGGAGAAAAAAAGTTGCTTGATGAGATTGAGAGGAAAAATAAGATGAAAAGTAACTTACTTTCATAAGATCTTTGTGCTACGTCGTTATCCAATACCATTTCCAACTTTCCTGATAAGGTTGGAACTATATCAATTCCTCCAATTCCTATAATGAATGCACCGAGTTATGCTTCCAAAGGATCGCCGAGGCCAAGGATCATGAACCAGGTTTATTTCATCCCTTTTTCTAATTTTAGTGTAATGTAAACACACACTGTCTACTTGAACTGTTCTGATAGCAGTTATAAATACTATCTACTTGAACTTTTCTGATACCACACACTATCTACTTGAAAACACATACTATCTACTTGAACTTACCTACAACAGTTTCGAGGAAATGCTAACTTCAGGGACTAAATCAGTGTGTATTTTTGGACTGATACATGTGGGTATCAGTCAGAGTTGCAGTAGTAAGAGGAATTAGCAGCAGAGAATTCCTACAATTCAAGTAAATACTGATTTTCAATATTTGTTTGAACATTTCTGATACCAGTTCTACTTTTCTGAAAAGGTTGTAAGTGCAAAATTTCATCTCCAAACTGATCAAGATATGGATGTTGATGCAACAAAACCTAGTGAGAAGAATAAAACAAAGGTACTACATGTCAGTTACTTTGTTCTTTGAAATCCTAGTCAACATGGTACTAAAATAGAAGTAATAAAGGGACATGTAATTTTTATATGCTTTCTTTTAATAAGGTAGAAGATTGACAATTGGCTGTGGGTTTCATCGACAATATTGTTGCCAAAGGAACCATTTTGGAATACAAGCCCCATGTTATTGTGTCCATTGAATTGGTATTGGTCGAGGATGCGTTGTTGTCACCCTCACTTTTCCCAGTTACGGGTAAAATGATAATTTTCTATTTTATAATATTTTTGGGAATTTTATTTCATGAATATTATTATTTAATTATTATAGGAGTCGGGTTCGAATTTCATCGCATTCCGAGTTAATTCGGGACCCTGGTGAATTTCGACTTGAGTCGTAATTAGCATGTTATTTAACCATGCCTCCCCCCACACTAAACTTTTAGGTTTAGGAGTTTGGACTAGTCCCCCATGAGTAATTAAGTTTAATTATGATTTTTATTTATTTTTAGCAACTTCCGAAAACCATTTTTGAATTAATTAGCATTAGGCTTAGGGAGGGGCAAACTTGTAAATACAAGTGCCCCTTACCCATGCTTGGCCGGCCATGTAGGCTTCCCCCCCCCCCCCCCCCCTCTTTCTTCTCCACTAAGCAACTCTCTCTCTCTCTCTCTCTCTCTTTCAAATTCAATTCCTTTCAAGCTTTTTCTTCCTCCAACCAAACCTAATCTAGGTATGATTTTAATTCTCAATTTATTACTCATTTGCATTCAATTCCCTCACAATAAATTGAGAGGAGAAGATTCTCCACCATTTGCCCATAAATTTGTAGGATTTTCCTAGAAAATAGGTTAAGGATTTATTATGGTTTAATCCTTTTGAGAGCGGTATATATATATATATATATATATATATATATATATATATATATATATATATATATATATATATATATATATATATATATATATATATATATATATATATATAATATATATATTTTATATATATATATATATATATATATATATATAAAATATATATATATATATATATAAAATATATATATATATATATATAAAAATATATATATATATTTATATATATATATATATATATATATATATATATATATACATGTGTATTTATGTGTGTGTATTTATTAAACTACTAAAATAACCCATTTTAGCGACGTCAGGAGACGTCGCTAAATAAGGAAAATACGTCGCTAAAACCAATTTGCGACGTATTTAGCGACGAAAACCGGACGTCGCTTATAGGCAAGTCGCAGATGACACTTTAGTCGTCGAACGTTGCTATTTGCGACGCGGAGTTCATTGTCGCTAGACGTCGCAAAATTAGCGACAGATAGCGACGTATCACTACGTCGCCAACATTACGACGTAAAGCGACCACTTGCGACGATGTAAACTTTATATATGATGACATGGCATGGCAGCCGCATACCGACAGATTTAGCAACGTACACCCTCAGCCCACGTCAGCATATTAGTGACGTCTAGCGACGTTACGTCACTATTTAGCGACGTATAGTGACGTCTACTTTCCGTCGCAGTACGTCGCAGAACGTCGCTATACATCGCAGATATTATAAAAAAATTTAAAAAAATATAATTAATATTTTTGTTATGCTGTGTGTCTGTGTTTACAGTGTGTGTGAAGTACAGTGTTCGAACCATCGACAGTTTTGCTTACTGTTCTATGTTTTATCTTGGATAGAAAGAGCAACAGCTCATGGTGCACTTCTCAGAGCTTCCTCTTCACGTCCTTCACCTTCTCGGGAACCTTTACGACGTCCCGAGAAAGTGAAGGACGTGAAAATGAAGCTCTCAGAAGTGCACCCTGAACTATTGCTATTTCTATCCAAGATAACACATACAACAGTAATCGAAACTGTCGATGGTTCCGAACACTGCATTTCACATTCACTGTAAACACAGACACACATCATAACAAAAATACACAATATATTTTTTTAAAATTTCGGCAGCACCTCATTTGTATATCAGATCATCGCTTATAACCCAGCGTAGGTATATTTGTCATCCCCGTCGCAGATATCACAAAGTAAATATCACAATAAAAATAGGAGGCAGTACAAAGTAAATATCACAGACACACATCCTCACAAACATCCCATAGAGTCAAATAAAAATGGAAGATGATAAAAAGTCTCCTACCAAGTGTATAAACAACAGTGAACCAATAAACAATTTGCCCATAGGGCCAATACATACAAGTCATAAAAAAACTAATAAAATCACTGCGGACCCCTGTCGCGCAACTGGGACAACTGGGATAGAATGTAGTCATACTGCTCATGGGTGAGCTGCACCGTAGGGGCAGTAGGAGGCAGTGGAATGTCTGGAGTCGGCGCCATTGATGGACCGGAAGGACGTATCTGCTCCAGCTCTCGCAGTCGCTCACCATGCGCAGCAAGGGTACTCACCACCCTCTCAGTATACTGAGTGAGTGAGGCAGACATGCTCCTCTGCGATCCCTCCAGCTCGACCTGTCTACGCTCTGTGCGCTGCGTAGACTCGGTGAGCGTCTGCAAGCTGGCAGCTGTAGCCTGATACAGACTCATCAGCTCCTGTATACTGCGTTCGACCGCATCAAATCGTCCGGTGACGATCGGAGGGTCGGATCGTCAATCGACCGCATCAGAAATCTGCTGCTGCAACTCGCGACGCAGCTCCTCGATCTGACGACGAACATCCTCAGCTTGTGACGACGCCTGCGTAGCCGGAGACTGCACACTGACATAGGGGGCCCGGGATGACTCCGAAGCCAAATACGCGTCGTAGGATCCCGTACCGTAGTACGTACCCTTCTGAAGACCGCCAACGGCGGTCATCCAGAGCTCGTCCGGCGATGGAGCTGTAGGCGACTGGGAGGAAGTACCAGCCCCTCCCTCTGCTTGTGCACTAGCAGCAGCAGCAGCCGCCTCCTCCTGTAGTCGAACAAACTCGGCCTAGAATATGTTTGCTAACGTGTAAGTGTTTGCTAAAGTCTATATTGATATCTATTTTCCTATTTTCTAAATTATAGTAAATTAATATAAAGAATAGAACGTACATATGCCTGCGTCGCCCTCTCGTCAATGAACTCTCCAGCCCTCCGATGGGTGACCAGGAAGACGGTCACCATGTTCGGATCCTCACCCTTTTTTACCTGTTAAACCCCTCGAGTACAAATGATAGTAATTAGGCGTGAAACCCCTCGAGTACAAATGATATGTCACTTCCACTTCTGGATAATATTTCACGTTATGACATTTCACACACGGACACTTAATTTTGGTGCCGTCCATGTACTGAGGGAACGCCTTAGCAAACTGCAGGAACTGCTCTACTCCCGCTATGTATTCATCCCACATACCACACATATCATCAGGACGACGATTGTACATCCATGAACGATTCCGCAAGTAGTAATTCATATCCATTTGGAATAATTCTGCAAAGATGGACACACATTATCCAACAGGCACAAATTCGTATATTATGTCTTATTAGGGACACACATTAGTAGCGGACAGTTACTAATATCAATGATATGCAATCTAGGTCAAACTTGGTTGTACTAAGTCAAACAAAGTCAAACAAGGTCAACCTAAGTCAAACAAAGTCAAACAAGGTCAAAGTAGGTCAAGGGTTGACCTATAGTTGACTTTGTCAACTCTTAGTCCAATCTAAGTCAAATATCCTATTTTTAGTCATTACCTACCAAGGTACCGTTTACCTTATCGCTATTGGTATCCCAATACCAATACCTTAAGTTGGTACCCTTTACCTTATCGATATTGGTACCCTTACCTTATCATTATTGGTATCCCAATACCAATACCGCGGTAACATGGTTAAAGAAAACAGTGGCAGACATTTGTGTTCAAGTGTCAATGCAAACAGTGAGCTAACTAACATTAAGAAATCTGGAATTATATTAACAGTTGCAAAGGAAAGAAAATTCAGTGAGCTAATAACTGGAATGGGAAATAGTGAGCTAACATGAAATCAGTGAACAAGGAAACTGAGAATACATATCAGGAAAATAGGAAGGGAAATCAGTTCCCAGTCCTGCATGTCTTCGAGAACCAACACACAGTCCAATTTCTCATACTCAAACATATAGCCTATTCTAATTAAGCAATCCTGCAGTAAACACAAACTAGAACATGTGGGGATCATTATAACTCATCAAAAGGAATCAGTTCAATTCAGTTCAAGGAAGAACAGCAAACTAAATTCCCGAGTTTTCATCAAACCAATTTAAATCGAACCCCATGTCCAATATCCTATTCTCAAATTACAAGCCTAATCAGAAATGGAAAAAAAGGAATTAACAAGTACTAACACATGTGTTACAACCAATGATAACTGAACAACAATTAGAAATCAAAAAAATTTGGAATTGAAGTTCAGGGGACAATCAAAACTGATTCATGAGTATCAGTCAACCCATTGAAACCAACTCGAGTCCAAATTACATTCCCATATCATAAAACTTAATTTAATAAGTAAAGATCAATCTATCATAGGCTAATACACATGTAGGAGTAATATTGGTACTTAAAACATTAGTTAGAATCAGATTAACAGGATTGACATAGGAAAAACTTGAAACGTATCATGTATCAGTCATGTAAAGTCAACCTACATATGTTCGAATCCCATATCACAGCAACGACCCATTCTCAATGTAAATATCAACTAACATAGATTAACAACATGTCTAGGAATCAAATCTAGCATTTAAATCACAATTTAAACCATTTAAACTAGGAATAAATTAGTGTCTGTGTGTGTATGTGTCTGTATCTGTGTCTGTGTGTGTGTGTGTGTGTCTGTGTCCGTGTGTGTCCGTTGTGTATGTATGTCTGTCTGTGTCTGTGTCTGTGTCTTTGTGTGTGTGTGTGTGTGTCAGTGTCCGTGTGTGTCCGTGTGTGTATGTGTGTGTGTCTGTGTCTGTGTCTGTGTGTGTGTGTCCGTGTCCGTGTGTGTCCGTGTGTGTGTGTGTCTGTGGGAGATGTCACGACCCGCACCCTAGAGTAAGGGCACGAGAACGTAACAACGCCCAGCCTACGTCGCAGTGTCGGCGGTAGAACGCTGTCCTAGGTCTCATGCATCTAACAGTATAAGGCTAAACAGTTTATACTCCCCGATTGGGGTGACATGGCAGAATATAAACTCAATCACATCTAAGGTAGAGCATAATGGTAGATAGATAAAACATGAAATCCAAAGAGATATAGCAGATAGAAGTCTAAGTGTATAAGATACAAACTCAGAAAACATCTCAAAGCTCAATACAGTAATCCATAGAATAAATACAACTGAAATAACTAACTATACAACCTCTACTATGTCTCCTCTAGGCTAACAGGCAACCTCCAGGCTATCTGTAAAATTTATCAACAGGTCCAGTCAGGACAGGAACGAGTACAACTCATCAAGAAAACCCAAGTAAATGACAGAGAACTATAAAACAGTTATAGACAGTTGTATTGATGAATATGGCAGTTTATGTTCAGGTGATGGTAAGAAGACAGATAAAGTGCAAGAAAAAAATAACTAAACAAGAGAAGAATTATAGCAATGAAGACTGTAAAAATAGAACTAGTTGAACCAGGGTAATATGATGTAAAGTCCAGACAGCAATGTAGACAAGTGTAACTCCAATGTAAGTCCAGTACAAGATGAATCTAATACAAGATGAATCCAGTAAGGGACAATTCCAGTTATAGTGATCAAAGATTCCAGGGTGAGTCCAGCCTATACTCTAGCAGTGTGTTTTAAAATACCGAGTTCGACATGTAAACGGCTGTAGGTAATCACGCACATCCCTCACTGATCAGGCGAGAGATGGCTATGCTTCCAGTATATTCCAGTAGGGAGATTCCAGATTGGGGTACGTCTACATGTCTCACTCTAGTATTTCCCCTCCCAGCAAGTGAATCCAGAATTTCGACATAATGATTCAAGTTGAGTCCAGCCAAAATATAATGATACCAGTAAATGATTCCAGTAAATGATTCCAGTAAAATAATTCCAGTTAAATGATTCCAGTAGGTGATTCCAGTAATAGAGATGATACCAGTAATAGAGGCCAGAAAATAAAAGTGTGTCGTATACATGAATCCAGAAATATCTACACGTATTGTAACAGAGAATCGCATACAACTAACTAGAACTGAAGTACAGTAATTGACAAGTAAATGAGAGAACTATCAGAGAATGTACTCGCCTGATGTCTGAATGTCCAAAGTAAATATACTGTCCAATGAAAGGTGTATGGCTCCTAATCAGAACAGCACAAGTCACAACAAGTCCAAAATGACAATATGAAGTTCTACTATACATTCTACATGATTCTAGGTCAATCTAAACCAAAGTCAACTCTTGGTCAACTTGGTCAACTGCACTAGTCAAACTAGGTCATGTCCTAACCCAGCAAGTCTTACTAGGCCTAACCAAGACTATCCTAGCAAGCACACATCAATACAAGGCTATACAAGCCAACATACATCCAACTCTATATAGCATGCAATTATTCAATACTCAAATAGGCAAGAATTCACATTGGATATACACTAGGTAATCTACTACTTTAAGCTATATATGTCTACACATATATATACATGCATATATTGGTATTCAACATTAGGTCTATAATCATGGCATTTTAAATGGTTATATAAACTTATATATTACAACACAATATGCTAACATATATATAATATACATACATAGCTAAGTTAACTATATTCATAAATACTTATTTAAGAGGCTATGTGTGTGTATGTGAACATGGCAAAGGGAAAAGTGAGGGTTAAATAGGCATACATAGTGTATACATATCAAAGAGTGTCAAAGTGTAAGTGAACAATGTGTCAAGTGTGATAGTGTCAACATAGTGTAAGGGGGTACATGAGGTAATATAGGATTTGTGTTAACATAGAATATTATATTTTATTAACTTGTATATTGTATACATTACATCTATTATTACATTACATTCATGCTTTCATTCATTCATCATTTATTTATTCTCTTGCACCACTATATGTACCATACATTACATACTATGGAACCTACATATTTATTACAAGCCATAATTATACATGCTTACATTAGATAGGATACTTACACCTCATACATCATTTATTTAAACATTTACTCATGCTTGTATTTTCTATTTAATTACATAATGTATATACATTAACATGGGTTAAAATCAAATAGAACATCATATTACACACAAGGGTGCACAAAATGCATATGCCGAATAGTAACTCTACTAATAATCAATACTGTACCATCTCAGCATGAATTAAAATCTAGGATTAAAGTATATTATAGATCTATGTGTTAGCTTTCCGAAACTTCAAACGGATCGCATTTTCGTTTCCGAAAACTCCCGGAATCGCGAAAACACCGAGAACGCGTTTGTCTTTCGTACAGCTGACACTCAAATAATTCTCCAGAAAGTTATAGAAAGAATTAGGCCTATTAATACATGTTTTTGGAAAGCTAACTTCAATACACTTCTTTTAAAAAAACGAGAAATTAAACCGAGCTTTGAGCTAGAAGTTATGACATTTCTAAGTTAGGGCTGAAATTAAAAACGTGGATAAAAATCATGACGGATTTAGATAGTTTGAGCCAAAAGAATACACAATATATATCCTAATTATCCACAACAATAATAGCAATAATAATATGAGGAACCATACTCACAAACTTGATTATATAATCATCATGAACCATTTATTACATATATAAATATAGATACACTCTCATTACAATATATATATATATATATATATATAAATCTATATATGTAACTTGAACACATCTACAACACAAAGGACACTCCTATGACCTCCAAATGGACACAAAATGGACACAAATGGATATACAACCATGGGGGTCATTCCTATGGGTTCAAACTAGACCTATATGCATGAGGAAATAAAAAGGAGAAGAGATTTATACCTCCCGGTAGATCGAATCGAAGAAAAGCCTTCCCGAAGCGACACCGACACGTAGATATTCCAAAAGGACACGAACGAGCTCCGAATCCTCCCAAACTTGGGTAGCTTCTTCCTTGGCTAGAATGGAGAAGGAAAGAAGAAGATTTGGTGGTGAAATGGAAAGATTTGGTGGAGAAATTGCTAGGGATTGCTCTTTAGGAATTTGGGGAAGAACAAGAGAGAGAAAAATAGATGGATAATGACAAATGGGAGGCTCAACCCTATCCTTATTGTGGCTGGCCATAAAGGTGGTTTTGTCCTATTAGGAAAAGTCCAAAAGCCCCTACTAACCTATTCTATGAGTATTAGGAAAGGGCTAATTGGTTGGGGCTAAATTAGTCATTCTAAAGTCTCTAATCACACTAACCTTATCCATAATAATTAGTCTAATCAATAACTAAAATATTTCTATCATGTGGACTAAAATTAATATCATGTGGGCCATGCCTAACTAGTGTGTGGGTCCTACTATAGTCAAACTACCCCCGGGTCCCCGTTTTAAGTCGGATTGAGTTAAAATTCGAACCCGACTCAAATAACCCCAAAACAATATCATAAATAATAAAATAATATCAAAATAATTCAAAGAGGTCAAATGCAAAAATATCCTTAGTCCAAAAATGATATTAAAATATCATAATCACATGGTTAGGCTCTAGGTCAAACAGTCTCTAGGGTTTCACTAGCAAAATGTCAAAACCACAAGTCATTGATTTAAATAATATTAAAATGATTTAAAATTACTAAAAAATCATATCATGAATTAAATATCATTATTAAAATAATCATAAACACGAAATTTCAAAATTACTCTCATCTGGAAAACTGGGTGTTACAATCCTACTCACCTTATAGAAATTTCGTCCTCGAAATTAAGATGATCGCACCCCCTTCTATGTCAAACATAGTCAAGGGTCAATCACTAGTCAATTTCTCAACATCCAAGTACTTGGTCATCAACTGGTCAACTTCTTAGGGTTTTACCTATGCTAGCTATCTAGGTGTTGGCAACTAGAATTTAGCAAAAGAAAAACTCTATAATAGACTAGCTCTTAACATCCCAATCCTATCAAGTCACCTATAACTAAACACCTACAAGCTAAGCACATGAATACCAAATACCACATGTATATATGCTCAAGAACAACAACCCGTCACATATATCCTAAGTATATCATCTATATATATATACATGACTGGTCAACCAAGGGTTAAGGCAGACTAAACTTATAAGGGTCTGAAACAATGCTTAGAACTAGGCTAAGGATGAATGGTCTGAATCAAGGGGGCATGGTATCTAGTGAAGGGTCTGTACACTGCCTATAAAGGTGATCAACATAAAGGAACTCAACACGAAGAGAACTTAACTAAAATGGAAAACTGAACCAAGTATAGGCTAAACAACATGTTTATAACCCTATACAACAATAGCCTATAGATACCAACTAACCTATATCCCATATGCCAATATCATCTGCAATCTATCTATGCAAATAGACATCTCGGTCTTAGGTGAAACTACAACTATACTCAAAGGCAGGCTCTGGTCATGGGTGCCTCACTGGAAAAGGTAAGGAAAAGTAGTAATAATCATCAAGGCTGTAAGGCATATTAACATCCTATGTATAACTGGTTGGTATTATAGATAACAGGAGAATTATCTGCAATTGGTTACTATTCTAACACCAATGCTAACTATCACCTCTAGGGTACAAACACTCTACAAGTCATCATACCATTATACTATGAAGGAACTACCTATGAAAAAGCTCTACAAAACTAAATATCCCTACTCCTAAGTCATTTATAACAATCAAAAGGGTATGATGTTTAAACCTTCTCAAGATACAATCTGTTAATCATATGCGTCTGTCCAAAATCATGTTGTCCAGAGTCTTTATCATGCTAGTGAGCAAGGCTACGATAATCACAGAGTCCTTGACTAAGGTACGTACCTCTAGGTTCATGGTATTTAAAATTTTTATACTGCCGCATGCGACGACGAAAACCTTAAATTCCTATACCCGAGAATACATCCAAAATCTGACTACATGTCCTCACTATGCCAACTAACACGACTATCGAGGATTCTAGATCCCATGATTTAGGCGACCTAGCCCATATGATTTTCTCAGAAGAAAAACAAACACAACAAAAGAGTAACATAACAAAATTAATCAATCAACAAGGAACAAATGGAATCGGATTTTAAGGTAATTATAAAAGACAATTGCGGGAATAGAATTGAGAAGAACGGAACTTGCAGCAAGATCTTCAACGGTCTGTGCATCCTCGACTGTCCTGACGATAGCTCACCCTGCTGGTTTCCTCCAGCCTGATGCTGATACTGCACAAATCTCTGCTGCTGATGCTGCATGAATCGCTGCTGTTGAGAGAAACCGAAAACGAAGGGAAAAGTCTCTGTACAGACGGAGGTGCACCTCCAATGTAGCAAAAATGCCAACCTGAGTCGGTACAACAGAAGCTGCGGTCTCGAGGCCCTAATGAACAGGACGAGAGGTGGCCAGCCTCTCGATAGTATCCCCCGAACCGAAGCGATGAGATCGTGCCTTCATAATCATCATGAAGACAGATCAAAACAAGAAACAATTTCTGAGAATAAAGCGAAATTTCAAAGAAGGGCAGTTTGTATTCAAGGGAAAACAATAAGCAGCAAATTTAGATAAAAGGATCTGATAAGGAGTTTTTCCTAATGTGATTGAGTACCTTCAAAATATCCTAATCCTACTGCAGGCTGTAGTGATACTCTAGTTCGAATACCACTACATAAACTCGACCTGCATGGGCCACCACTAAAAACGTGTCACGACCCGCACCCTAGAGTAAGGGCACGAGAACGTAACAACGCCCAGCCTACGCCGCAGTATCGGCGGTAGAACGCTGTCCTAGGTCTCATGCATCTAACAGTATAAGGCTAAACAGTTTATACTTCCCGATTGGGGTGACATGGCAGAATGTAAACTCAATCACATCTAAGGTAGAGCATAATGGTAGATAGATAAAACATGAAATCCAAAGAGATACAGCAGATAGAAGTCTAAGTGTCTAAGATACAAACTCAGAAAACATCTCAAAGCTCAATACAATAATCCATAGAATAAATACAACTTAATACAACTGAAATAACTAACTATACAACCTCTACTATGTCTCCTCTAGACTAGCAGGCAACCTCCAGGCTATCTGTAAAATTTATCAACAGGTCCAGTCAGGACAGGAACGAGTACAACTCATCAAAAAAACCCAAGTAAATGACAGAGAACTATAAAACAGTTATAGACAGTTGTATTGATGAATATGGCAATTTATGTTCAGGTGATGGTAAGAAGACAGATAAAGTGCAAGAAAAAAAATAACTAAACAAGAGAAGAATCATAGCAATGAAGACTGTAAAAATAGAACTAGCTGAACCAGGGTAATATGATGTAAAGTCCAGACAGCAATGTAGACAAGTGTAACTCCAATATAAGTCCAGTACAAGATGAATCTAATACAAGATAAATCCAGTAAGGGACAATTCCAGTTATAGTGATCAAAGATTCCAGGGTGAGTCCAGCCTATACTCTAGCAGTGTGTTTTAAAATACCGAGTTCGACATGTAAACGGCTGTAGGTAATCACGCACATCTCTCACTGATCAGGCGAGAGATGGCTATGCTTCCAGTAGATTCCAGTAGGGAGATTCCAGATTGGGGTATGTCTACATGTCTCACTCTAGTATTTCCCCTCCCAGCAAGTGAATCAAGAATTCTGACATAATGATTCAAGATGAGTCCAGCCAAAATATAATGATACCAGTAAATGATTCCAGTAAATGATTCCAGTAAAATGATTCCAGTTAAATGATTCCAGTAGGTGATTCCAGTAATAGAGATGATACCAGTAATAGAGGCCAAAAAATAAAAGTGTGTCGTATACATGAATCCAGAAATATCTACACGTGTTGTAACAGAGAATCGCATACAACTAACTAGAACTGAAGTACAGTAATTGACAAGTAAATGAGAGAACTATCAGAGAATGTACTCGCCTGATGTCTGAATGTCCAAAGTAAATATACTGTCCAATGAAAGGTGTATGGCTCCTAATCAGAACAGCACAAGTTACAACAAGTCCAAAATGACAATATGAAGTTCTACTATACATTATACATGATTCTAGGTCAATCTAAACCAAAGTCAACTCTTGGTCTACTTGGTCAACTGTACTAGTCAAACTAGGTCAAACTAGGTCATGTCCTAACCCAGCAAGTCTTACTAGGCCTAACCAAGACTATCCTAGCAAGCACACATCAATACAAGGCTATACAAGCCAACATACACCCAACTCTATATAGCATGCAATTTTTTAATACTCAAATAGGCAAGAATTCACATTGGATATACACTAGGTAATCTACTACTTTAGGCTATATATGTCTACACATATATATACATGCATATATTGGTATTCAACATTAGGTCTATAATCATGGCATTTTAAATGGTTATATAAACTTATATATTACAACACAATATGCTAACAGATATATAATATACATACATAGCTAAGTTAACTTTATTCATAAATACTTATTTAAGAGGCTATGTGTGTGTATGTGAACATGGCAAAGGGGCAAGTGAGGGTTAAATAGGCATACATAGTGTATACATATCAAAGAGTGTCAAAGTGTAAGTGAACAATGTGTCAAGTGTGATAGTGTCAACATAGTGTAAGGGGGTACATGAGGTAATATAGGATTTGTGTTAACATAGAATATTATATCTCATTAACTTGTATATTGTATACATTACATCTATTATTACATTACATTCATGCTTTCATTCATTCATCATTTATTTATTCTCTTGCACCACTATATGCACCATATATTACATACTATGGAACCTACATATTCATTACAAGCCATACTTATACATGCTTACATTAGATAGGATACTTACACCTCATACATCATTTATTTAAACATTTACTCATACTTGTATTCTCTATTTAATTACATAATGTATATACATTAACATGGGTTAAAATCAAATAGAACATCACATTACACACAAGGGTGCACAAAATGCATATGCCGAATAGTAACTCTACTAATAATCAATACTGTACCATCTGAGCATGAATTAAAATCTAAGATTAAAGTATATTATAGATCTATGTGTTAGCTTTCCGAAACTTCAAACGGATCACATTTTCGTTTTCGGAAACTCCCGGAATCGCGAAAACACCGAGAACGCATTTGTCTTTCGTACAGCTGACACTCAAATAATTCTCCAGAAAGTTATAGAAAGAATTAGGCCTATTAATACATGTTTTTGGAAAGCTAACTTCAATACGCTTCTTCTAAAAAAAAACGGAAAATTAAACCGAGCTTTGAGCTAGAAGTTATGATATTTCTAAGTTAGGGCTGAAATTAAAAACGTGGATAAAATCATGACGGATTTAGATAGTTTGAGCCAAAAGAATACACAATATATATCCTAATTATCCACAACAATAATAGCAATAATAATATGAGGAACCACACTCACAAACTTGATTATATAATCATCATGAACCATTTATTACATATATAAATATAGATACACTCTCATTACAATATATATATATATATATATATATATATATATATATATATATATATATAAATCTATATATGTAACTTGAACACATCTACAACACAAGGACACTCCTATGACCTCCAAATGGACACAAAATGGACACAAATGGAGATACAACCATGGGGGTCATTCCTATGGGTTCAAAATAGACCTATTGTATGAGAAAATAAAAAGGAGAAGAGATTTATACCTCCCGGTAGATCGAATCGAAGAAAAGCCTTCCCGGAGCGACACCGACACGTAGAGATTCCAAAAGGACACGAACGAGCTCCGAATCCTCCCAAACTTGGGTAGCTTTCTCCTTGGCTAGAATGGAGAAGGAAAGAAGAAGATTTGGTGGTGAAATGAAAAGATTTGGTGAAGAAATTGCTAGGGATTGCTCTCTAAGAATTTGGGGAAGAACAAGAGAGAGAAAAATAGATGGATAATGACAAATGGGAGGCTCAACCCTATCCTTATTGTGGCTGGCCATAAAGGTGGTTTTGTCCTATTAGGAATAGTCCAAAAGCCCCTACTAACCTATTCTATGAGTATTAGGAAAGGGCTAATTGGTTGGGGCTAAATTAGTCATTCTAAAGTCTCTAATCACACTAACCTTATCCATAATAATTAGTCTAATCTCTAACTAAAATATTTCTATCATGTGGACTAAAATTAATATCATGTGGGCCATGCCTAACTAGTGTGTGGGTCCCACTAGAGTCAAACTACCCCCGGGTCCCCGTTTCAAGTCGGATTGAGTTGAAATTCGAACCCGACTCAAATAACCCCAAAACAATATCATAAATAATAAAATAATATCAAAATAATTCAAAGAGGTCAAATGCAAAATATCCTTAGTCCAAAAATGACATTAAAATATCATAATCACATGGTTAGGCTCTAGGTCAAACAGTCTCTAGGATTTCACTAGCAAAACGTCAAAACCATAAGTCATTGATTTAAATAATATTAAAATAATTTAAAATTACCAAAAAATTATATCATGAATTAAATATCATTATTAAAATAATCATAAACACGAAATTTCAAAATTACCCTCATCTGGAAAAACTGGGTGTTACAGGAGAGGAGGAGGAGGAAGGAGAGGAGTTAGGTTCGGGTTTACCTGATGAAGAGGAGGAGGAGCTCGGATTGGGGGAGGTGGAGCTCGAGGAGGAGGATCTCGAGGAGGAGGAGCTCGCCGGAGGGGAGGGAGTCGCTGGGGGGGAGGGGGTTGCCGGGGGGGAGGGCACTAACATAGGAGGAGGGAGTCGCCGGGGGGGTGGGGGGAAAATTAAAATTTTTGGGTTTTCGAGTGAGAGTGAGGGGGAAAGAAGGCAGCGGCGTGCCCTAAGTAAAATAACTTAGCGACATCACGTGTTGACGTCGCTAAACGTCGCAACCATGGCGACATATACTTATAATATGTCGCTGAACGTCGCTATTCAGCGACGTAGGATACTACTGTCGCAGAACGTCACTAGTCAGCGACATTTTGCGACGTGTTTATAAAGATGTCGCTACTTGGCGACGTAATTTCTTGTCGTCGCTACATTACGTCGCTATTTGATGATATTTTAGTAGTGTTATAAGTATTGTGTGTGTAGGGAAATTGGAGTGGTGGTGTTATGTGAGAGTGGTAGTGAGAGTGTGTGTGTGTTTGTGTTGTGTGAGGGTGTGTGTGTGTTCGTATTATATATATATATATATATATATATATATATATATATATATATATATATATATATATATATATATATATATATATATATATATATATATACACACACACACACTCATATCTATATATATATATATATATATATAATATATATATATATATATATATATATATATATATATATATATATATATAGATATGAGTGTGTGTGTGTATATATATATATATATATATATTATATATATATATATATATAATATATATATATATATATATATATATATATATATATATGAGTGATATGAGTGTGTGTGTATATATATATATATATATATATATATATATATATATATATATATATGAGTGTGTGTGTGTGTGTGTGTATATATATATATATATATATATATATATATATATATATATATATATATATATATATATATATATATATATATATATATTTTTTTTTTTTTTTTTTTTTTTTTGGATATGGGTGTGTATGTATGTATATAGATAGATATGTGAGTGTTGTGTGTATATATTCATAGATATATATAAATAGATGGTTATATATATATATATATATATATATATATATATATATATATATATATATATATATATTAAAAAAAAAAAAAAATATATATATATATATATATATAGATAGATAGATATAGATATATATATATATATATATATATATATATATATATATATATATATATATATATATATATATATATATATATATATATATATATATAGAAGAAGAGGAGGAAGAAGTGGAAGAATAGAAGGAGAAGAAGAAGATGAGCAGCCACAGCAGGAGCAGCAGCTCCAGCTGCAGTAACAGCAGCAGCCCTGGCAGCAGCTGCTGCCAGGCTTCACCCCCCCTCCCCTTGAGCCTTAGCACACATAAACCCCCCCCCCTTTTTGTATATATATATATATATATATATATATATACATAGAGAAGATTAGAAGAAGTTTAAGGAATTAGAAGTTAAAAAAGAATTAGAAGTTAGAAGGAAAGAATTAGAAGAAGTTAGAAGAATAGAAAGAAAAGTGAGAAATAGAAAATAGAGGGGATCGAGTTAGAGGGCGAAACGGAGCTCGGAGTATCGGAATGAGTTGAAACTTGCCGTGGGACAAGAATACGTGAATTAGATTGTTTGGGTAGGCTCCCGAGTAGAAATCGGGGTTGTAGGGCGACGGTATCGCGCCGTACTATTGCGTATCTTAAAATATTCAAGATACCGGCAATAGGCCGTAAGATGGACTAGACGTCCACTTTACCTAGGTATATTGGTAGGTAATATATGTATAGGCTAGTACCTTACTACCCTAGGGAGCTCGGGTCAAAATACCAAGCGTAGGTAGGCTAACTTGATAATTGCCTAAGCTAGAATTTTACCTTTTTTAAGGGTAAAATAGGATATTGGCCTACGGCCAAGATTTGAGTTTCGAAGTCCAAGATGAACTTGGATAAGGGTTGTAGAGGTTGGTAATAGTTAGAAATAGTCGCCGAGACCTAGTCTTGACCACGGTTGACCCAGAGTTGACTTTTTACCCAAAAGTCAACCGTGAGTCAACACTTTGTCTAGATTTGACCAAATCCAAACCAGAGTTGACCAAAAGTCAACTATTGGTCAACATTTGACCAGTTTGACCTAGAGTTGACCAGAGTTGACCAGGGTTGACGAGTTGACCAAAAGTCAACTGTAGGCCAACTCTTGACCATGTTTGACTTTCTTCGACATGTTTTGACCTGTGATGACTGGTATGACCTAGGGTTGACTTGGTTTAGCTTAGATTGACTTGATATAACTTGATTTGACCTAGATTGACTTGACAGGACTTAGTGTGACTCAGTGAGACCTAGTTTGACCTAGATTGCATATCATTCATTGTGAATTATTCTTAAACTTGTTTAAACCTAAATTAACATACAGTATCTCATCTTTAGGTCTCTGATTTTCCACTCTGAGCATTGATATACCCTACAGCTCAGGACAGCAGGTGAGTACATTCACTGATAGTTTTTTATTGTCTCGATATCTGCTATATCCGATTCAGTCGTAGTGTCTTACTTGATTCTTAGTCACGATAGTTCACGGACTAGTACACGTTGGATCATGACATGAGATATTGTTCCTAGATTTTTGGGTATATGGGTACACTTTCTGTCTTGTTTCCTGTACTTGTATAGACACCAATTTCTAAGGGAATTTGCTACCCTCTTACGAAATCACGTGCCATGACGTGTTATGTCCAGATCCATTGTACTATTCGGGGATGGGGAATTATTAGAGGCTATGTGATCCAAGCCATCCTGTTACTATTCATGTGCTTGTGCCACTCTTCCCTCACGAAGGGTATATCGAGATCCTTTTGCCTTGTGCTCGTTATCCAGGTTGGCCGGCATGACTTTCCGTTGAGGTCACCGCGGATTGCCGGACCAAGTGGATAGCCTGTCCTGTCACTTATTCCAAGCCGATCACATATCGCTCTAATAATTCAAATTATATTTTATATTTACTTTATCTTATCGTATATCCTGCTCTGTTCTACATTCAGTATTTTCTCACCATGCCATGATATACAGTTACTCACATGCTCTACTTGCCTTTACATTGTACCTTGATTGGAGACTAAGTTCTGCTCGGGAGAAGAGTTACAGCCCCGGTCCTTGTTTGGTTTAAGGGTTGTAACTCGGCTTCCGAACATTTCCAAGTCTTCATATATCTTTGTCTTATAGTTCATTATACTGTCTCTTATAGAATTTGTCAATTCACATGGAACTGTTGTTAGTGTTTGTACTTGCTCATTTTCCTGACAGGATACCGTTATGATATATTACAGATGACTCTGAGGCGGACTGCTCGACCTATTATGGGCTCGAGTTAGATGGAGTAGCCTTGGTTCGTGGCCTTATAGTAGAGCCACTAGATTTTGTACTTCCAGAGTAGTGTAGGTTAGCTAGGTTTGACTGGACTGCGATCCAGCTAGCTTTATCAGACTGTAGTTTCTATATTATATTTTGATACCCTGTGATGTTGTATATATCTGGGCTTGTATTGGACTCTGGACTTATTTAGTCTTTCATCTATCATATGTTTTTCCATATGAGCTATCTACCTTAGTTTTATTCTGTGATTGAGACTGTATTGTTATGTTACCTCCATTCGGAGAGTATATACTGTACAGGTACATTTATACTGTTAGTCGTAGTATTTACAGACGTTATATACAGCATTCTACCGCCGACACTGCGACGTAGGCTGGACATACCCACGTGTTCGTGCCCCTCATAAGGGTACGGGTCGTGACACGTTTTTATGGTAGCCCACGCAGGTCCAGTGTCGCAATTAGTACGATCTCATAATGGTGCTCGACTTAGAGTACTAATTACGAGCCTGCAATTAGGACGTAGGACCTAGGACATGATAGGAGTTTCTTAATCACACCTAGAAAATTTCTGATCTTTTGATTATCATGATTATTTACCTTGTATTAAATTAACTGTCCTTCTTTGATAATCTACTCATGTGCCATATTGATCTCTTTGTTTTAATTCGTCTCCAGGATGACGAAGACGCACCTGCGGGCCACTGGATCGAGTAGCTTGCCTGAGAGATCTGATCAGGCAGAGGAGGAGGTTCACGAGACTGCCCCCAGTGATTCTACTATCCCGGAGACCCCGGTAGTTGCACAGGGAGGTCTACCACATCTACCCCAGAGGGTTACGGTCGTTGTTCCAGAGATACTGCCGCCACCACCACCGATACCGACGGATACGCATCATATGTTCCTTCTCCTTCAGCAGATGATGGAGACACAGCGGATCCAGGCAGAGGCATAGCAACGCCAGTCGGAGGCGTCACACCGTCAGATCGAGATGCTGAGGCAGAGTATGGAGAACTCGCATCAGCTTACACTGGCAGCAGTAGAGAGAGTGGCATCGGGTACGATACAGGGCCCTACTGGCCAGCAGCCGTACCAGTAGCAGTCCAGGCCGGGGACAGTATTAGACTTTAGGAAGATGAGCTCCAGGGACTTCACAGGCACAGAGGGCATCCTTTATGCAGACGACTGGCTAGAGGATGTACAGCGGAGCATGGAGCTGGCAGAGCTTCCTAGAGCACTTTGGGTTTCGGCCGCAGCCAGCCGATTCTTTGACATTGCGCTGATATGGTACCGCACGGATCCTCGTGCGTCGGTGAAAGGGCTGACTTGGGAGAACTTTCGGAGGCTCTACAAGGAGAAGTTCTTCCCGGACGTAGCTCTTACAGCATTGGAGGGCCAGTTCGTGGGTCTAGTGCAGGGGAACTCGTCGGTGGACGAGTATGCAGCTGAGTTCTTCCGCCTTAGCAGGTTCGCTCCCGATATGATCCAAGATGAGGGGCAGAAGGCTCGTAAGTTCCGTAGGGGACTTATTCATGTAGTGCACACCCGCACCTCGGGTCACCGTGATGCGACATTCGATTAGATATTGATAGACGCACAGATTGCAGAGGAGGACTTCGGCCTCAAGATGAAGAGGAGCAGAGATACTATGGGGGCGAGTTCCAGTGCGGGACCGGCCAAGCGCCCCCACTTTCAGCATCAGCAGAGGCCATTCCAGCAGAAGCAGCCTCTGTTGCAGATTCAGCAGGCACCAGCTCGTACCCAGCAGCACCAGGGACAGGGCCAGAGACCGGCTACTCTGTGCGGCTTCTGCGGGAAGCCGGGGCACACCAGGGAGGCTTGCAGAAAGAGGTTGGGCGTCTGTCTCTACTGTGGGGCGCCTGATCACTAGCTGAGGGATTGCCGCTTTTACGGAGTCAGAGGAGGCCAGGACAGAGCGCAGCCGGCTAGAGGGCCAGCAGTTCAGCAGAGGGGTCCTCCACTTCAGACCCAGCAGCAGCGCTTTATTCAGCACTAGAAGGGAGCACCCGCGGGCAGGGTGTTCGCTTTGGCAGCAGAGGAGGAGGCAGAGCCCATGGAAGATGTCAGGTCATGTTCTCCTAGATTCTTTTCCTGCTTTCGCCTTGTTTGATTCTGGGGTGACCCATAGTTTTGTGTCTGTTTCTTTTGCTCTGAGACACAATATCATTGCTGAATATATGGGTAGGACTTGCATGATTATGACCGGGGGAGGTATTATCCTGGTTAATAATATTTACAAGGGGCGGAGAGTCACTCTGAGAGGCCGGGACTTGAGTGCGTGTCTGCTCGTAATGCCCCTACCGAGGTACTATATGGTACTCGGTATGGATTGGTTGAGCATGCACCATGCTAGCATTGATTGTAGTGGAGATAGAGTTCTTTTTAGGACGTCGGGTGAGCCAGAGATCGAGTTTGCTCGAGGAGCAGCGGAGCCGGAGGCTGATTCTGTGGAGCTTTATTAGCGGGGCAGGATTTGCCACATCCGTTGATTACTGAGTTCTCGGATGTCTTTCCCGAGGAGTTGTCGGGGATGCCGCCAGACAGGGACATTGAGTTCTCTATAGACTTGGTGCCGGGCGCCAAGCCCATTTCACAGCATGTCAATAGGGTGAACAATAGCGAGTTGATAGAGCTGAAGAAGCAAGTCGACGAGCTGCAGGACAAGGGGTTCATCAGATCCAGTTCTTCATCCTGGGGAGCGCCAGTCCTGTTCGTACCGAAGAAGGAAGGTACGTCCCGTATGTACATTGATTACCGGGCGCTCAACAACCTCACTATCAAGAATAGGTACCCTTTGTCGAGGATCGACGACTTGTTCGATCAGCTGAGTGGGGCAAAGGTCTTTTCGAAGATAGATTTGAGGTCCGGGTATCACCAGCTGAAGATGAGGCGGGGATAACATTCCCAAGACGGCATTTCGGACTCGGTACGGCCAGTACGAGTTTACAGTAATGCCATTTGGTTGACCAATGCTCCCGCGGTGTTTATGAACTTGATGAACAAGGTATTCCATCAGTACCTTGACAAGTTCGTGGTGGTCTTCATGGATGATATCTTGATCTATTCGAAGACGCAGGAGAAGCATGAGGAGCACTTGAGAGTTGTGTTAGAGACTTTGAGGAGGGAGCAACTCTACGGGAAGCTTTCGAAGTGTGAGTTCTTCTTAGACCAGGTGGAGTTCCTAGGTCATGTTGTGACCGAGCACAGGATTTCAGTAGACCAGAGGAAGATTTCGGCAGTGGAGTCTTGGTCTACGCCCAGTTCAGTTGCCGAGGTTCGGAGCTTTCTGGGTTTGGCTGGCTATTACCGGAAGTTCATCCAAGACTTCTTGCGAATTGCAGAGCCGATGACTAGACTCACCAGAAAGGACGTGGAGTTCGTCTGGACTGTTGAGTGTCAGGCTGTATTCGATGAGCTGAAGAGGAGGTTGACTTCAGCTCCGATCCTGACTTTGCCATCTGGGTCAGGAGGGTTCTCGATCTTCAGCGATGCTTCTGGGAAGGGTTTAGGGTGTTTTCTTCAGCAGCACGGAAAGGTGATTGCCTATGCATCCAGGCAGTTGCGTCCTTATGAGAAGAACTATCCTACTCATGATCTGGAGTTGGTCGCGGTTATATTTGCTTTGAAGTTATGGAAGTATTACCTGTACGGAGAGCGAGTTGAGATCTTCACAGATCACAAGAGCTTGAAGTACGTGTTCACTCAGAAGGAGTTGAACATGCGACAAAGGCAGTGGTTAGAGCTGATGAAGGACTTTGATATATCCTTGCAGTACCATCCGAAGAAGGCCAACGTAGTTACAGATGCCTTGAATAGGTATCCAGTTGTTATGTTCTTGACGACAGATCGTCACTTGTTGGCCGACCTGGATAGTTTGGGTATCGAGGTCATCATTCCGGGCATGGAGATCCAGATGTGGGGTTTGCAGATTCAGTCTGAGCTGATGGATAGAGTCAGGTCAGCGCAGTATGATGATGTTGCCCTGAGGAGCATCAGGGAGCAGGTGAGGACGGGCTTGCTTGACGATTTCTCTGTAGCCGAAGATGGGTCATTGCGGCACGGTACTAGGCTGTGCATTCCGCGTGGAGAGCTTCCGGAGGAGGTTCTTCAGGAGGCGCATCGCTCTCAGTATTCTATGCATCCTAGAGCCAACAAGATGTATGGGGACCTGAGAGAGCACGTATGGTGGTATGGCATGAAGCGCGAGGTAGCTCAGCTTGTATCTCGTTGTCTTGTGTGTCAGCAGGTGAAGGTCCGAGAGGACAGAGACCAGGTGGATTGCTACAGCCGCTACCCATTCCTGAGTGGAAGTGAGAGCACATCACCATGGACTTTGTATCTGGACTTCCACGGTCGCCAGGAGGGAAGGATGCGGTTTGGGTCATAGTTATAGAGTGACCAAATCGGCCCACTTTTTGCCTTTCAAAGTGGGTTTGTCTACGAAGAGGCTGGCTGAGCTGTATGTTCGTCAGATCGTAAGATTGCACGGAGTTCCGGTGAGCATAGTTTCAGATCGGGATAGCTGATTCACTTCCACTTCTGGAGGAGTTTACAGGCTAGCTTAGGCACCTCGCTCAAGTTTAGTACTGCTTATCATCCTCAGACAGACGGGCAGTCGGAGAGGACCATCCAGACTTTGGAGGATATGCTTCGCACATGTGTGCTAGATCTTGGGGGTTCTTGGGAGGACCATCTTCACCTGGTAGAGTTTGCTTACAACAACAGCTACCAGGCCAATATATAGATGTCACCATTTGAGGCTCTATATGGACGGAGATGCCGTACTCCCTTGTCTTGGGATAATGTCGACGAGCGGGCGCTTCTTGGACCGGAGATGGTTGTGGATGCGGCCGAAAAGGTCAGATTGATTAGAGACAGACTTCGGGTGGCTCAGGATAGGCAGCGATATTGGGCCGATAGCCACCGGAGACCATTAGAGTTCAAGGTTAGTTTCAGTTCTTGTCGTGTTTGTTGTGATTGTTTGTTAGTTGTGTGTTGAGTTTTTGTCTTGTGTCTAGGTTGGTGACATGGTATTTCTGAGGATATCTCCGACACGTGGCACTATTCGCTTTGGCGGCGGTGGAAAGCTCAGTCCGTGCTACATCGGACCTTTCATCATCTTAGAGAGGATCGGTGCAGTAGCCTACTGACTGGACTTGCCTACCAGGCTCGAGGGAGTGCACAACGTGTTTCATGTATCTCAGCTGAGGCGGTACGTAGCAGATCCTAGACATGTATTGGACCATTCAGCGACATAGGTGGGACCTACTCTCAGCTATCTAGAACAGCCGGTGGAGATTCTGGATCGCAGGGAGAAGGTGCTCCGGAACTAGGTCATACCCTTGGTTCGGGTTGCATGGAGACATCACTCTCCAGGTGAGTCTACCTGGGAGAGGGGAGGACGACATGCGGGAGCGTTTCCCTTATCTTTTCACGCCCTGAGGTATAAATCTATTTCTTTTGTCTTTCTGTTTGTGATTTCTTCTGCTTGTGTCTTCAATTTCGAGGACGAAATTTTTTTAAGGTGGATAGACTTGTCACCCTCACTTTTTTCAGTTAGGGGTAAAATGGTATTTTCAATTTTATAATATTTTGGGAATTTTATTTCATGAATATTATTATTTAATTATTATAGGAGTCGGGTTCGAATTTTATCGCATTTCGAGTTAATTCGGGACCCCGGTGAATTTTGACTTGAGTCGTAATTAGCATGTTATTTAACCATGCCCCCCCCCCCCCCACACTAACTTTAGGTTTAGGAGTTTGGACTAGTCCCCCATGAGTAATTAAGTTTAATTATGATTTTTATTTAATTTTAGCAACTTCCGAAAACCATTTTGAATTAATTAGCATTAGGCTTAGGGAGGGGCAAACTTGTAAATACAAGTGCCCCTTACCCATGCTTGGCCGGCCATGTAGGCTTCCCCCCCCCCCCCCTCTTTCTTCTCCACTAAGCAACTCTCTCTCTCTCTCTCTTTCAAATTCAATTCCTTTCAAGCTTTTTCTTCCTCCAACCAAACCTAATCTAGGTATGATTTTAATCTCAATTTATTACTCATTTGCATTCAATTCCCTCACAATAAATGGAGAGGGAAGATTCTCCACCAATTGCCCAAAATTTGTAGGATTTTCCTAGAAAAATAGGTTAAGGATTTTTATGGTTTAATCCTTTTGAGAGTGGTATATATATTATATATATATATATATATATATAATATATATATATATATATATATATATATATCTATATATATATATATATATATATACATGTGTATTATGTGTGTGTATTTATTATAAGTATTGTGTGTGTGTAGGGAAATTGGAGTGGTGGTGTTATGTGAGAGTGGTAGTGAAGTGTGTGTGTGTTTGTGTTGTGTGAGGGTGTGTGGTTTGTATTATATATATATATATATATATATTATATTATATATATATATCTATATATATATATATATATCTATATATATATATGAGTGTGTGATATATATATATACACACTCATTTTATATATATATATATATATATATTATATATATATATATAATATATATAGATATATATGTGTATATAGATATGAGTGTAGATATATATATATTATATATATATATTATATAGATTATATATATATATATATATATACACTCATCTATATACACACTCATATATATATAATATATATATTATATATATATATATATATTATATATATAATATATATATATATATATATATATATATATATATATGAGTGTGTATTTATATGTATATGGATATGGGTGTGTATGTATGTATAGATATATATGTGAGTGTTTGTGTATATTCAATATATAAGTAGATGGTTATATATATATAATATATATATATATATAATATATATATATATTATATATATATATATATATATATATATATATATATATATATATCAGAGAGGAAGAACTGGAAGAATAGAAGGAGAAGAAGATGAGCAGCCACAGCAGGAGTAGCAGCTCCAGCTGCAGTAACAGCAGCAGCCCTGGCAGCAGCTGCTGCCAGGCTTCACCCCCCTTCAGCCTTAGCACACATAAACCCCCCCCCCCTTTTTGTATATATATATTTTTTTTTTTTGTATATATATATATATATAATATATATATATATATATATATATAGATACATAGAGAAGATTAGAAGAAGTTTTAGAAGTTAGAAAAAAATTAGAAGTTAGAAGGAATGAATTAGAAGAAGTTAGAAGAATAGGAAGAAAAGTGAGAAATAGGAAATAGAGGGGATCGAGTTAGAGGGCGAACGGAGCTCGGAGTATCGGAATGAGTTGAAACTTGGCGTGGGGCAAGAATACATGAATTAGATTTGCGGGTAGGCTCCCGAGTGAAAATCGGGGTTGTAGGGCCGGTATCGCGCCGTACCATTGCGTATCTTGAAATATTCAAGATACCGGCAATAGGCCGTAAGATGGACTAGACGTCCACTTTACTAGGTATCTTGGTAGGTAATATATGTATAGGCTAGTACCTTACTACCATAGGGATCTCGGGTCAAATACCAAGCGTAGGTAGCTAACTTGATAATTGCCTAAGCTAGAATTTTACCCTTTTTAAGGGTAAAATAGGATATTGGCCTACGGCCAAGATTGAGTTTCGAAGTCCAAGATGGACTTGGATAAGGGTTGTAGAGGTTAGTAATAGTTAGAAATAGTCGCCTAGACCTAGTCTTGACCTCGGTTGACCCAGAGTTGACTTTTTACCCAAAAGTCAACCGTGAGTCAACACTTTGTCTAGATTTGACCAAATCCAAACTAGAGTTGACCAAAGTCAACTATTGGTCAACATTTGACCAGTTTGACCTAGAGTTGACCTAGAGTTGACCAGAGTTTGAAGAACAGATGGCAACTCTGAGGGGGTGAATAGAATTATAGCAATAAAAACCATTAAAATCAACTCTTTCACGATCTAAAAATAATCAGAGTAAATGGGAAAATAAATAAGGAGCAAGAGAGAATACGCAAAACAGTCGATTTTAACCTGGTTTCCCTCGTGGAGGACTAGTTCAGGCCTGAGAACTCTAGCTCAGATTAAATCCACTATTTGTGAAATAGTAGTTACACCCCGTGCCTTTACTTCAGAAGAGCACGTCAACTTCTTACAATGGATCGCAGTGGCGATGCTTGGAATTTTCCAAGCGACTTCTTGAACTCTTGCACAAGACTCCTAACTGAGAGATGCTGAGCACTCGAGACTTAGGAAACTTGTGGCTAGTAGATGAGAAGGGTATGGCTTATATTGAGCTTAAGGAGAAGAGAAGAGAAGATTGGATGAATGAAAATGAGAGAATTCTTGGCCTATTTATAGGTTTTTAACTGGCAAAATTCGGCCAAAATTCTGGTAGGAATTTTCAAAAATTTGGCCGTTGGACAACTAGCAACCAGCCAACCCTAAAATTAGGGTGCTAATTTTTAGGGGACAGAGTTCGGCCCGAACTCTGTGTAGAGGCAGAGTTCGGCCCGAACTCTGTCTTCAGAGCACAGAACTGGTCCAAGGTGAAATAGGCTAAATTTGGATGTGGAGCTTTATAGGCTTTGGATAGGTTGTGGGTTGAGTCTCAAGAGCCCAGCATAACTCAGCTTACAATAATTCTATACCAATAAAATATAAAAGTACAGACACAAAAATGACTTGTATTTGCACAACTGAGCTGTCGTCTGAGCTGTCGTCTGGCTTGAGCAGAATATAGTCATCGTGTGTCTTATTGAATTATCACCAGTATTATTTAGTCAATGTTATCAATATTTGGTTGACTGTGACTTTGTGTCGATGTAACGCCCCAGTCCCAATACTTGAGACTAGATACGTATCATGCCAGCTGTATACATACGTAAATATACGACTCGTATATATACATAAGCTGTAAATGTAGAAAGCCAAGACACTAAATCTCATCCACAAAGATAAATATGATATATAAGCAACTTTGAGTTTGTCATATACACAATAGTCGGGCGAGACAAAGTCCACTACCAACCAAATTAAATATGGAAAATATACAAGGAAAGATTTTAGCAAGCGAGAGCAAGTGACGAATCCAAGAATAATCATCACGACGGAATAGAGCGCAAGCCATGGCCTTAGCTAGAGCACCTGCAAGAAAGCATGAAAATACACACCTGGGGAAAAACCAGGTCCTCAGAGGGACGTAACAAGACACATAATATCATGCCATAACTGAATAGTAAGAGCTCAATAGAAAACATACATGCGTAAAGGTTCCTAACCATTCTATGTGATATATACTTTGAGAAGACAACGTTCTACGCAGGAGCTTATAGTGTTCAGCATAGATGAGAGAGAGTAGTAGTAGGTAGCGCTCATAAGAGGCACTATCAACTATGGGCAGAAAGTAGTTCTCATATGAAACTATCGGCCCCGGGGCAGTAAGTAGCGCTCATCCGAGACACTATCGGCCCAAATCTATATGTGTACTGAACAGATAGCCCCTACGCTAATAACTGTCTTCCTCCCTCCCCATGATACTATCATGCGTCGCCTCCACGACACTGTTTAATCCTTAATAACTGCCAAGTCTTCTACCAAAAATCTATTAGCAGTTACATCCTAACGTACGGCCTTTACGCACCGATGTACGGTCGATACGCAAGTCCGAAGCTATATGCGACTCGCAGCTCACACACAACCGTGGCACATCGTGACAGTTCATGAGATGCACTTAAACATACGGTGGTCACTTAACTCTAAGTCAATTGCACAAATATAGTAATTTGTATCTACATATAATTTAAAAGAAACAACTAAAGAAAAGCATGCATAATGTCGAGCAGAAATTTAAACAGTAAAGGCAAGGTGTCTTGCCTGGGGTGACGCCTGGTATGGTGTAATGTTCTGACATGTTCTATTTGTCCAATAGCCAAGATCGATGTATAAGAGTCCGAGATTCGCGAGAAATAAAAGGTGTGAGTAGTCATGGCAAATGGCGATAATGAAGGGAGTAAACGAATAATTACACTATTTAGAAAGTGATATTTGTAGTACTTTAGAAACCATATTTGCTAGTAAAAATAATTTTGGTAATACTGGAAATCCAAAAACCGTTTTAGGCAAATTTTCTGTTGCAAAAATAGAATAATCATATTTTGTTTATTTTGATAATTAAGAATATTAGAATACATTTTATAATTTTGAAGCTACTATATATTTTAGTCAACAAAATTTGTATAAGAAATTAATACTAAAAATGATAACCCATATTTTTATACGTATTTGTAAATATTATTCCTATTCATTTCTAGTTTCTATTAAATAAGAAAATAATATCATTAATATAGAAATAATAATAACAAAAATAATAATAATGATAATATAATAATAATATATTAGTAATAATAATAATAATAGTAATAGTAAATAATATAATAATATCATAATATAATCATAATAATAAAACTAATAATATATAATAATAATCTTAATCATATTAGTAATAATGATAATCTTAATAATAATCATAATAATAATAATAATTCCAAATCATTTCCCCCATCTACAGAACAAGAGAGAGAGACAGTGAATTAGGAAAAGAAAATTGATCGGAAGAGAGGGGAGAAGTAGAGGGAGAGAGAGTGACCTGAGGATTTGGGGCTCGGCGGCCGGAGCTCGGCGGAGACTCCGGCACCGGAGCGCGTTGGAGCGGAGAGCGGAAAAGGGGCGCGATGGTCGCTGGGCACACGGCGGTGGTGCTGGGGAGGCGGGCGTGAAGGCGTTCAGGCGGAGGCGGCTCGGGGGAGCAGGGTTTCGACGGAGTGCTCCGGTGAGGGCGCTTCCGCGGCGGTGGGGCGCCGCGGAGGAGACGGCGGCTGCTCCGGCTCCTAAGGAAGGGCGGTGGCGCCAGCCCTAGGCACGGGTCGGCTCAGCGCGCGCGGGAGATGCGGCTGACGGGGAGGCGGCGACTCCAGAGGGCGCGGAGGAGGAAGTGGCGGTGGATCGGTCGTGGAGGCGGCCGGAGTTTGAAACTCGGGGCGGCGGGCTGGTGTTCTCCCTGGCGGCGGGAGACTCCGGGAACGCGCCCGTCGTCACAACGCAGAGGCGAGTGGTGCCGCGCTCGTTGTCACGAGGCACGTCGGCGCCGGGATGCTCGTGTGGAGGCAGCGTGGCTGCGCACGAGCGGGCAGTCGGAGGGACCGGGTTCGACAGGGGGTGTGGAATCCGAAGAGGCGAAGGAAACGGCAGAGGCGGCGGAGTGTCCCGGATGTACGGCACGGCGAAGGTGAGCGATTTTTTTTCGCCCTCCTCCTTTCCTTTCATCTGGTGGCGGTGATTGTGGTGTGGTGGTGTTGCAACTGCGCGTAGATGCAGCCGCTCGCCGGGAGGGTCGGACAGCGTCCAACCGCTGGTACAGATGCTGGGCTTGCCGTCGACTGTACGAGAGGGTTCTGGTGATGGGCCCGATCTCGCGGAGACGACGAGATCGCGAACTCGACGAGGAGTGGGCTGGATCTCCGTGGTGGCAACGGCGGAGGTTCTCAGGTTTGGGTTTCCTCTTCCCTCTTCTATTGCTGTGTTGTCGATGGCGGTTGTGGATTTTCGTCGGTGGTGGTCTTGGTTGCGATGGCCGACTTTCGGCGGGTTGCTCTTGGATGGTTCAGGTCGGGACGGAGAAAGGGGAAGCAGGTGTGGGCGAGTTTCCGGTGCACGACGACGGTGGGTTTGGGGTGCCACCGGAGTTGGTGATGTTGGGGCGACGGAGAAGGTGGTGCCATTGGACGGAGGTGGTGATGGATGGCGGAGATGGTGGTGGTTCGCTGCGGTGACAAGGTGGTTGTTGCGTTGCTGTTAGGGATTAGGTTTAGAAAATTTTGTCGTGTCGGGGGTGTGTTCGCAATATGGGTGGACGTCCGGGATTGTCGGACGGGATAAATATTATATTTGTAATAGGAAAATTAGTGGATGGGAAGGGGAACACGGACACGATACACAATTTGTGGGTTGTGGTAAAAATTCTGGAAGAGTACCTGCCTATTTATAGGATGTGGGAATTCCCGTAGGATAAGGCTTGGGTTTGTTTAAACCCTATTAGATAATCTATAAATTAGTTTAAATCAATCAATCCAAATGCAAATCCAAATCCAAATCAAATCTAATTTAAATCAATTAATTTTTAGTTCAAATTCAAAGGGGATAATTCAAACTTCAATATTTAACTATTTAAATAAATTCATGGAATCAAATCAAGATTTAAATCGCCAATACAATTCAAAAATGTATTTTCCAAATACCTATAATAATAATTTCAAAATAATAAATATTTAAATATCTTTTGAATAATCAAATTTTAATATTAATAATCTCAAAAATTATAATTTTAATGAAATTAAACTAGTAAAATATTTAGGAGTATACACTTATGCGCAAGAAATATTTGTTATAAACGAAGGTTTTGTATAATACAAATAAATAATGAGCTTGAGATTTTTGTATGATAGCTAAATAACTATTACAT